>MIQA02024129.1:0-16359 GCA_001887855.2 Sclerospora graminicola
GGAGACCACCGATCGGAGCGACAGGGGAAAGCCGGGTCAAAGAAGGTCCACAGATATTGAGTATTATTAGGCCCGGCTCACCGAAAACAACGGACCCAGAAAGCGGAAATGACAGTGAGGAGTTCAAGAACGATCATGAGAAGGAAAAGGAGGATGAATCTGCCGAAGTCATTACGGAGGAAGGTGAACCCGAAGTAGACCATCCGTCGAGTGACTTACAAGGAGCGACTCAAGATGATACCGATCAGGAAAAGGCAGATCAGATAGATAAACAAGTGTGTATACATGAAGGTGGTGATCAGTACATTGAAGGTATCGAGAAGCAGATGGCCGTTTTACCGGAAGTATCGCCCAATATGCCAGAAGTCACCATGAAAGATCTACAGGTCGGTGATCCCGAAGTGAACACTCCCGAGCAGATCGATCAGCGAAAGAAGATCATCTGGAAAAGGCGTCACTTACTGATGGGGAAAGGTAACGCCTTACCCCCAGCCGCATTCGGAGCCGTTTGTGATAAAGACGTGGGAAATGCGAGGCCGATCGCTCAGCGTTGTCGTAAAGTTGCCCCTCAATACCGGGAAAAGTTGTCCGATTTGATCAAAGGTTTGCTGAGTACAAAGATCATCCGACCATCAACATCGCAGTGGGCATCACCGATCGTGATTGTGATTAAGAAGAATGGGGTTGATATCCGATTGTGTATTGACTATAGAATGGTGAATCGTCTCACGAAGTTGATGGTCTACCCGATGCCCCTGATCAATGACTTATTAGAAGATCTGGATAAAGTTTTATGGTTTTGTTCGCTGGATATGGCTAGTGGTTTCTGGGTGGTTTCGATGACTGATCGTGCTCGAGAGATCTCGGCTTTTGTTACACCTTTCGGACTTTTTGAATGGAATCGGATGCCGTTTGGATTAAAGAATGCCCCACAGATCTATCAGAGGCTGATCGACAATGCTCTCTATGGGTATTTCCAGATCAGTGCTGATCGGGAAGCCACTGATCTACATGATGTGTTTACCGAAGGTGAACCAGACCAAGATCAGGGCCGATCAGTGTTGGGAAGGCGATCATACATAGATGATATCTTGGTCACAGCAACATCCTGGGATATGCTATGCGATAAGGTCGAACGACTTCTGAACACCTGCGAGCGCTGGAATTTGTCGATCAGTGTGGTCAAGAGTTTCTGGGGTCAACCCAAGGTCGCTTACCTCGGCCATAACGTGTCCATCCAAGGTTTGGAGGCAAACCCGAAAGAATCTGGCCGCTCTCAGCAACTTACCTTTTCCCCGATCACTGAAGGTCAGGCAATCCTTCCTCGGATCTCTGAATTATTATAGCCGATTTAACGAAGACTTCTCGATTTACGCCGCTATACTATATGAACTGAAGGAAGTGGATTATCATGGGCTACGAGAACGTGATCGGGTAGGAAGGTCATCGATTGAGACTGATCGCGAAGTTGAAGTTACTGAAATGGATCTCAAGACTAGATCATTGATCGATCGAACTGATCCAGGGTCAGAGGACCATATAAAGCGAGCTATGGTAGCCTTCAGTATGTTAAAGGCGAAGATGATCTCGACGCCGATACTGAAACACTTCGATCCGGAGAAGATTGCTGTGGTGATCCTATATGCCAGTAAATGGGCAATATCAGCCGCACTGGTCCAAGATCACGACGGAGTTTATTGCCCGGTGACGTTCACAAGCCGAACATTAAAACCGAACGAAGTTAACTATGGTATTGTGGATAAGGAGGTGCTAGCATTATTACGTGTATTGGATGTTTGCTACTCTATGCTGGTAACTAGATCAATTAAGGTATTATCCAGGCGATCTAGTTTGACGTGGTTACTGTCAGCGAGTGGTTTAGATGGGAGACTGGGGCGATGGGCAGCGGTGTTATCTCAGTGGACTTTGGAGATCATTAAGTGCACCAAGGGCGAAGAAGAGATTCTTGGAACACTAGCCGCCAGCATCACGCCCCGATCAGAAGTCGATGAAGCCCTGATCGAGGTGGCTCCCTGAAAGCAACCACGTGAATCGATCACTATACCCCCACCGATCGTCGGCTCGGAGGTAAATCTGATCGTTGTAAGTTTCGACGGATCAGCGAGTGTGCAGAAAGGCGTAGGGGCGTATAGTGCACTGTTATGGAAACTGCCTGAATGGACTGTTATATCGGCCGGTTCAGATTATACTCCAGGTATCACGGTCAATGAGGCCGAATATCGTGGTCTGCTGCTAGGTTTGGATCTCTTGCAAGAGCAAAAGATCGGAAGAGTAATCATATGCGGAGATTCAAACCTAGTAATTCGGCAGATCACTGGAGAGATCGATTGTAAAGCACCGCGTTTGAAACTACTGAACGATCGCGTTATGAAAGCTTTACGTGGATGGCCAAGACATGATCTTTTGCATGTGAAACGTGATTGGAATCGGAGTGCAGATCACTTAGCCACTATGGCTATGCGTGATCAGGCCGGATCAATAATTACTGATCAAGCGTTGCTGGAGGAACTGGTGGAGATCAATAGGCTGCCTGAGCTGATCCGTGTGGAAGATGAAAAGGAAGCAGCCCAGATCTTGATTATGACGAGATCACGAACCAGATCACCACCCAACAGATCACTCTCTCGAGAAAGCCTGACGGAAGAAATAGTACAGGAGATGCGGATCGAAAGAATTCTCAAGGCACAAAACGAGGAGAAATGGATCGTTGATTTGAATGCGTTTCTAAAGGGTGATCTGGAGAAGCTGTGCCAGGGTGAAGCAAACGATTGTGCCAAGATCGCGTCCAACTACGAGATCGACGAAAATGACCTATTGTTTTACTATGTTCAAGCTGATCAGGCCGATGCTGATCTGGACCGATCGGCAAGGCTCGTGATCCCGGAGACTTTACAAGCTGATATCTTACACCACTACCATGTCAGTTTGGAGGGTGGCCACCAGGGCGTAGGTCGAACGTATCACAGGATCCGTAAACATTTTCATTGGAGAGGCCTATATCGAAGTATACAAAAGTTTGTTGGGACATGTACGGATTGCGAAACTGGAAAAGGTATGCCAAACATCCGGGGTAGATCACCTGGAAACATCCAGGCGACCTACCCTTTCCAAGTGATAGCGATGGATCACATACCGTCCCTGCCAAAATCGTTCATGGGCAACACAGAGTTGCTGATCTGGACTGATCTGTTCACGGGATTGGTGATCGCGAAAGCGGGGATCTACTCGAACAGCTCAACAAGTCGCTTGCAGTTATGAAGAATGTGTTTTTCGACGATTTTGAGCCAGTGAAGTGATTAGGCATGATCGATGATCGTGAACCAGGTTTCATGGCCGAAGTCTTCCGATCATTCAATCAGATGCTTGGCCAGAAACAGAGTGCGACCATGGCATACCGTCCGCAGGCGAATGGAAAGGCCGAACGTATGGTACAGACGTTAACCAGAGCTATCAAGATGTATGTCGCGGACTCCGCTCAACAAGATCGGGATGAATATGCAGAGAGACTGGTGTTTGCGATGAACTCCTCTTTCGATCGGATTAGGGGAGATACTCCGTTCTACTTGGCGTATGGTTGGGACCCCCGATCTTTCATCGAGTCGGTGATCCCTGTTGGATGTAACCGAGGTCGAGATCGCGAAGCTCGTCGATGGCGTATGGGACTCCAACGTCACTACCAACATGCGCGGGAGCAAGTCAACGAACGATTGCGGAGGGCCATCCAAGAAAGAGCTGATCGGAACAATGATCAGGCTGATTCGCATAATATCGAGCCGGGATCAAGGGTTTGGCTTTACTTGGATCGCGTGAAAGAAGGATATGCCAAGAAAGTTAGCACATCTGTGGCATGGACCGTTTCGTATAGCCGAACTGATCGGTGATCATGCCGCTCGGTTGATTACTGCAGGTACCGATTACGGAATTTTCCCGATCGTCCACTTGTCGAAGCTGAAACTGGTTCGGGAATACCCTGACCGGCCTAAAACCAGGCTGTCATGCGATGATCAGCCAAGGTTTGACTTTGACGAAGCTCTCTTACCCGAAGACAGTTGGGAAAGAACGTTGGACCAGAACGAATTTGAAGTGGAGAAGATTTTGGATACCCGATCAGGCAAGAGAACCCGATTTGGCCGGACCCATCGTGATTACTTGGTTCGGTGGAAGGGTTATAACGATCCCGAGTGGGTAGACGAACGTGATCTGAACTGTGGAGCTCTATTAAGAGAATTTGAACGTGATCGGGTGAGACGAAGTGATGCAAACCCACGAAGAGGGCAACCAGGAATCTCAATAGCCTGGGTTGACACAGTGTGACCGATCAGCCAAATTTAATGATCGAGCAAGTGGAGATCAGGGTGGTTGAGCTGGTTTGGAGTAAATGGATGTATATATATACATATAATGTACGAGAACTACATTATCATACATGTGAGCGATCGACATACAAGATGGAGACAATAGTGAGACCTGAACAGGAAGTGTGAATATGGAACGTGAAAATCATCAAGAACTGTCGTGATATATTAGTGATTATGGAAAAACGAAACGAAAGTTGGTTGTCACGACGATCACGGGCCATACTTAGTGCGCAGGCGAGAAACCGCGAACCCTGGATGATCCATGGGGCTTGATCGGAACTGGTTCCGCCAAGGCTCCTGCTGATCGGTCCAGATCAGGCAATCACGCAACGTGGCGACCGGAGTTGGATGCCCATAACCGGGATACCACTCCCCGCCGTCAGCCTTGAGTCCTCGCGATCCCGCCCGACGAACAGGTAAATGCAGCACGGCAGGAAACAAGAAAACGTCCAGATCGCACTCGCCGCGCTGAATCCCGTTGACCACATGATCGCAGATCGCGGCCCAGGCAGCCCCGCTTTGGTGCGTCGACGCTTGCGAGCATGATGGTAATGCTCGATCCACGCGTCCTTGCGGATCGCCGCCGTGATCGGGAAATGGTGGTCGCCTCCCATATCGCTTGGATGTGTTCCTGGTAATACAGGGCCAAACGTCCCTGCAGATCGACAAACCAGGGGTGATTGGGAAACGCCAGCCCGGGCATAGGTGTCATGAGGACATCCCAAGGTGCTGAATCAATCAGAAGCTCGATAGCGCCTCTGGTCAGCACCCTCGGTTGCCACTGCTTGTCCTTGGGAACCGGCGATCTTGTCGGAAAGATCCAGCCTGGCGGGCGGGACCACAAGCGAGGGACGAGTTTGTGCCTCACGGCAAGAACCTGAGGCGTCAGATCCCATACCTGATCAGCACTTCAAGGTTTCCGAGTGGCCATGTGAGCAGAAGTCGGCTTGCCCTGCATGACGACGTACAAATCCATGAACCTTTGGTTCGGATTATAGCTGTAATCGTCCTGCTCGATCGATGATCGGCTCGCCGGGATGAAAACGCCCGTGAAATTGAGCGGTGGGGCGATCACTGCCCTATTGGCCGGTGGAGAAACGTTGGGATCAGCCGCAGCCGGTGTTTCCTCCTCGAGATCATCGTCGTCCTCGTCCTCGGACTCAAGCAGAGCGCTGGCCTGGGTCAGTGAATTCACGCCAGACAGGGTTGGCACTGGAACACGGCGATCAGTACTGCGCGATCGGGACAGAGCAGACAACGTCCTCTCGTCCAGATCAGTCGACTCATCGTCCGAGTCAACCATGAGACGAGAGCGTTTGGTGGGAGTCATCTTCTTCTTCGACGAGCTGGTCCGTTTGCGTTTCGCGGAAATTAACACCGAAGGGGCTGATCTCGAAGTCGCTGGCGAACGGGATTGAGTAGACGCAGAAGCCGCTGCAGTGCTGATCACGGGCTGATCAGCACTATGGGCCGGCAAGGAAGCGACGGAAGACGCGGGTGATGGCGGGGCAGACTCGGGAGACTGTGGCGGTGTTCCAGACGGAGTGAAGGAGCTGATCAGCTCAGGAAGCCGTTGTAAAGCCGTCCGAACTGACTCCGAACCGGTGTTTGGGTTGGTCCACCTCTCCATGGTCTGCACCGCAAGGTTCCTCAAGTCGGCGTTATGCTGGAGCCAGGCGCGATCATCGAGCTCAAGGGTTTCAAGTTTAACCCGAGCAAGATTAAGCTCGCGCCGGCAATCTTCAGCTGCCTTCCGACTCTCGCATAACCTTTTCTGTATGTCGGCGCGGCCGATGCGAGAATCGAAAAGTTGCTTGACCAGGAGCTGGACCTGCTCATCCGAGTAGCGAACCTCGACTTCCCGACGCTCTACGTCCTCGGCAGTGCAGATCTTGTCGCGAAGCAGCTGATCACGGTCGAGACGGTGATCATCGAGCCGTTGTAGATGATCCACCATCTCGACCATCGAGTCTTTCATTGCCTCAATACGTTCATCTGGAAATAAACATGGAGAGTCATATACGGATTACAGAAGAAGTGAATGGGATAAACGCACCTTGATGCCGGATGGTAATAGTCAGAGAACCGATCAGCGACTGTAGAGAGGCGACGGTGTCCGAAGGCCTGGAGAGGCGCAGAGCAGCGAGGTCAGCTGATAGCTGATCACGCTCCATCGTCAAACTCTGAACGCGATCAGTCATGTCTCGTAAGTCTTGGTCAAGTCGGTCGTGATCTAGCCGAAGAGTCGACAGCTGGCTAGCCAGATCAGCAGAATCATGTGCCAAGGAATCGGCAACGATCCGACGGTCGGATAACTCAGCGTTAAGTGCCCGATTGGTATCATATAGAGAAACCAACTCGGGAATTGCACTTCGGAGTTCCGACCGCAGTCGGCAAGCTTCCATGGACCCCAACGTGAGTGGACCCGATCCATCTATTAGACGAGAGAGCTGCTCCAAGTAACGGAGGGGGCGATCTGAAGAAGGTCGAGCGGATGGATTCCAAGGCGGGCGATACGGAGTCATGGTTGTCGTGGGACGGATGAGGCTGGTCGTGATCGGCGCCGAAGTCGTGATCGGGGCGATCGCGGGAGTAGTCGAACTGGAAACGGAAGGCGAGGCAGCGATCGGGCGGGCAGCCGAAGATGACGAAGAAAGAAGAGAAGATCGGCTCGAGTCAGCCATGGTGATCGCCAGAGAGGAAGTTTGGAAGTGAGTGAGTCGAACTGCAGTCGTTGCGCGGCTGCAGTTTGTCTCAGGGGCGGCTGTGGTAAAGCGATCGGAAAATATTGGGAATGAAGTGGACCACACATGGCCGTTGATTGGTGACGATGGAACACCCATCAACATATGACGGTTGATGGGTGGGAAAGGCCGATCACAGTTACGATGAAAAGGTGGCGGACAACGGGTATTCATGATGTGAAGAAATCAGCCAAGTACTGTCATTACGCCCAGTCCCAGACACTGATGGAACGATGGAGATCACGATCAAGATCGTTATCACAAGTTACTAAGTGGAGTTCCCGTGGATGTAAAACGAAGTGAGCAACTGTTGACATGACGTGTCAAGGACAGCCGTCCAGCCGATCTATGAATGGTATAGTGGTTGAAGTTGATCATGACACGAAGTTACGGCCTGATCGGCTGATTATGCCCGAGCAATGAAGATTAGATGTGGAATGAAGTCGGGCATGTGGAGTGACAGGTTGTGTGAGTGATGATAATCTATGGGTTTGTCCGAGGATGACGTGGTAAGGCCTGATCAGGCCTGATCAGCCGAGATCGGTGTTATATGGTTGCCCCGACAGGGTATGAAGGTCGGAAGTATGGCTGAACAGATGAATAAAGTCGTTGCGATGGTGACTCAGAGGGTTCCCGAGGTGATCAAGGGCTGATCGCCCTGATCACTGCCTGATCACTCGGCTGATCGCTATGCCGATCGTGATCGGGGCTGATCAGCCTCAAACCGGCGTTTAAATGCGAAGGCAAGGGGAGTTCTCGGTTAAGTCGGGCTGGATACGAAGTGGACAAGTGTTAGAAGAGCAGATCTCAAGTGGTTTCAAGGTCGTTTATCGAAGATCGGGATGAGTTGAAGATCTTTCTAGGAGTCGGGTCGTGATCAGGGCAGAGGTGGTACAGATCAGCTTGAAGGTGCAGCCAGGATGGGCAAGGTGGTGCTACGCAACCGTGCGACGAAGTAAATAGGTTCGAAGTATAGATCAGGCATGAGTTGGTGTATGGTACACAGGTATAGGACATTGCATATATAAAAACAGGTTTAGATTTCCCCCCTAAGCAAAGAGTCGCTCCACCACGTGTGCGATCATTGGGAGCACAGGGTTAACTAATCCCCTCTAGCTCAACTAATTCCCGGATAAAACGCGCTTAGACGCATTTTGGCTTACCGGAAGACCCCCGACGGGTTTGTTTAGGTGATCGAACCTCACCCTCAACGCACACGTGTTTGGAACACGTCAATAATATTGGAAAAGGTTTTGTGGAGATAACGTTTGTGGATTACTGTGGAAGATCGTGGTTTGATCGCGTTTTCTTGGTTTCTTATTATCTCTCTCTCATTGGCTGGCCTGATCGGACGAACTTTCCTGATCAGTGCCTAGATACTGAATAAGTGTCGACCCCAACCCGTTCTCCGGTGAAGATTTCCACCCGAGGACACCCCCCGTCTCGAGAGGTCATCCCCTCCGACCTGATCAAGATCATCGTTTTCGTCACCGAGTCCACCTGAGTGAGTGTAACCACCCCGATCAACGGGTACACAAGGTTAGATGAAGTTAAACATAGATCCTGACGAGCATGACGACCGGCCAGATGACCGGGAGGATCAGATCAGTCACCATAATGTGATTCATCTGATTCTGATGCTGATCAGGATCGACGGAGTACCCCCTCCGATAGTTGGTCGTCCGGGCCAGTGGGTATCCGGATTCCGCCCAAGACTTCGGTCATGGATTTGGAAATCGGCTCCACCACACTACAATCTGAATAGTCTAGACATATTCATGAAACATAGGTTAATGAAGGATTTGGAATATACAGCGGAACATGAGTCTGCTTCGAAGAGTCATTCTCACTTGGTGAACATTATGCTCAGTCAAAATGTTCGTGGGTTCGCACATAAAGATATCTCGGACTGGATGAAGGCGTGGAGAAGGGGTAGTTCGGACTATTTTTTCACAAATCATATTACTTCAGGAGACACACGTTGTCTCTAAAGAAGAAAAGGAGCAACTACCACAAAAATGGGCAGATATGTGGGGTAATAAAGGGAGAAATAAGATACTCTCTTACTGGAGTGTTCATCCACAGAAACAAGGTGGGGGGGCGATATTGGTTTGTCCGGATATCGCGGATCAGATCATTCCATGCACCCCTGAGAAGTGGACGAATCGGGTCATGTGCGTGTACTGGAATGATTGCGTGATAATCAATATTTACGGTCCGTCAAGTGATGTAAAGAATCGAGAAGTATTTTTTGGTAATCACAAAAACCTTTTTGAACGAAGACCCAAAAACTGTGTACCAGGAGGGGATTTCAACTGTGTTGATACCCCGGCTTTGGATAGGTTAGGAGGCAATCGATCCATACGGCCGGAAAGTTCTGCTCTTCATCGACTCATTAACGACTGGCACCTCTCGGATGCACGACTTCTGATGATACCTGCAACAGAAGAGATTGTCATTGACCCGTCTGAACATTATACTTATTGGCGTGGTAACTTTGCCAGTCGCATTGATAGATTTTACATTTCGGAAAATTGGAAAAGTAGGGTAGTGTGGGTAGCAGTGGAGGCACCACGGGTCCTCTCAGATCACAACCAGGTCCTTTTATGTCTAAAAGATCCAAGCGTTTCGAGACGGCAGGTCTCAAATAGAAGAATGTCGTATCCCTTCCCGGGATCCACTCAAGATCAGACCAATATGATAATTATGAATCGATTAACGCAGTGTAAAATAAAAATTACTGACGCCGCTAGCTGGGACCACTGGATAAATGAATGCCGAGATATCATTTTCAGAGTGCGAAGAAAATTGACTAGGAGACGAAAGAGAAGATATACAAAGAACAGTTCGAGATAATGCTAAAACGATAAAACACATTGTCCGAGCAATCTCGGAGGCATTACACAAAGAACGCTCTTTCCGTCGGGGGTTTCGTTTACATCGATCGGCTTCAGATGTACGCTGGCTTTTAAAAAGGGCGTCAGTGTGGGAACGAGACCAGACGGTTTCCAAGATTGAAGTGGTATCCGGCCCTCCATTTCCAGCATCTTTATCGATTCCTGATAAATTCGCTGCAACATGGAAGCACGTTCTCGGTTCTAGTCACCGGAAAGTGGGTAGTACAAAACTACCGAAAAGAACGGAAAAGTGCGGCCACCTAAAAACAAATTTGTATGGGTTTTTGCCCTTGCTTGTGCCGTACGGGCATTGGCTAAAATCAAAACGTTACACAATCATAATAAGGTAAAAAATTGTACGAAATAAGGTACATATGTTATGAGATTTTAAAACAAGGTAAATGCATCAATTCAAATGTGAAATCAAAATTTAAGTCACTGAGTCCCTGGGTCGACCGTTGGTCCAGGTAGTAAACGTAGCACAAGCATTTTGCGGGTGAAAATCGTTATGAAGAATGTTTGTTGCTCATGTAGAACCCTCTATGCTAAGACTGTCCTGTGAAGTCGCTGTGTCAGATCGTTCCCTTTTCTATAGCCAGAGAAGAGTAATCAAATGAAGAGTTAAGGTAGCAGCAGCAATGGGGTACGTACATGGCTTCTATCTCGGCTACTCAAATAATGAAGTAAGTAATTGACTGACCGTCTGCAGAATGACGACGGATCAGCGGATACTCACTCGTCCAGTATTGGCTAGCTGACAAACTTGGCCTATGGATTTGGACGTATGGTCAAGAAGCAAGCTATTGCTGCAGTTGAACGCGTTAGAGCGGCTCCGTCCATTTCAGTGTACGTATTGAAACTCATAATGGCGTCACTTTTCATGCACTCAAGAGCGTGTGTCTTTGCTAGGACAATGGCCGAACTCGACGAGTATGCGGCCGTGCTCTGTATGTTTTTCATTCGACAAGGAACATTGGTAAGATTATACACGTCCATAGCTCTATAGTCGTTCCTTCTGAAGCTCATTCCGCCCAATGAGTGAATTCTTGTCGACAGAAACTCTTCTTGGATTAAAGGCAGATGTTGATGGATCGCAAGAACCAGTCAATGATTCGAAACTAACGATGGATGTGGATGGGGTGACTCGGAAGAAGCTAGAACAACTTGGTACGGGGCTTATACAACCGGTAGTCATCGTCGCACTAGAAGGTTGCCATGGTGAGTGAAACTATCGTCTTTCCACGTCAATGTGATTGCGACGTACTTAACTTTCCCTTGTGAATAGGATGGGGCAAAACGGCATTATGTGAAGAATTTGAAGCCCAGGGTTACGATTTTTTAGATGAAGCGTTTATGAACATGCCTGCCTATGCTCTTTCATCCGCAGTCGCTTCTCATGGAAACGTCGTGGGTCTGTTCCTGGTTTGAGCGCGTGTTACATCTCGCTGCCCGTGTCAAATCTGGACGGAAACAAGTTTTTATTGCCGATCGCTCGCCTTTCAGTGCCGTCTTTTATTCTGTTCATGGCCACATGGTATTAGAGGCCCTACAGCAGTTTATGACAATTCCGGAGGACCGGAAAGTAACCAATCACCAAAGTGAAGCTTTAATGGCAGAAATTCAAGAGGAGGATGTCGAATGGGCGATTAAATGGATTGGTCGGAGAAAGGCAGCCGGACAAGATGGACTTGGTAACGACTTTTACAAAGATTTCTCGGAAGTCTTAGTGGGTCCCCTGACAAAGGTTTTTAACGATATCCTGTTAGGTGGCACACCACCACAATCCTTTTTAAAGGCAGTCTTTATCCCCTTACGTAAGAAAGGGGATTCGAGCAATGCTTTAGATTATCGGCCTATTTCGCTGTTGACTACGGGATACAATATTTTTGCTTAAATAATGGCTAGGAGGCTGCAAGTTTTTTTAGGCCAGTTAATTTGGGAAACCCAGCAGGGGTTTGTTGAGAATGGACAAGGCTGTTGTAATGATGAAGTCTATTTTTGCAGCTTATAAAGACAACCATAATGTGTCAGCGGCGCAGAGTGCGGGGGTGCTTTTCCTGGACTTCAGCAAGGCTTATGATATAGTTGACAGGAGGTACTTGTTTCTGGTGTTACGTCGTTTTGGTTTCTCGGCCCATTTTGTCGATCTCATGAACAGAATACATGATGGAACAACAGCCGAATTCCGGGTGAATAATAACTTCTCCGAGCCGTTAGCTGTTAGATCTGGGATACGGCAAGGCTGCCCTTTAGCTCCACTTGTTTTCATTATAGCGGTAGAGCCACTCGCTTTGGCTCTACTTCAGGAACAGAGGGTACAAGGAATTCAGCCCTTGAAAAACGATCCATCTATACAACACAGGTTCTCCGCATTTGTCGATGATTCAACGATCTTTCTAAAACATGTCGACCAGGTGCCGGTGGCACTGGCTGTAGTTCAGCGCTTCGGAGATTTGTCAGGGTTACAGGTTCATCCAGCCAAAAGTAAATTTGTGTTTTTGAATTCAGATTTTGTACCGAAAAATTGGTACACCTTACCGGCATTACCGGAAGGTGAAACCATCAGATACCTTGTATATTTCTTTGAATGGGCGAATCTGACAACGGTTATCTGGGCACTACGACTGCGAAGTGTGCAGAGACGATTAGCCACGGCGACAGAATGTGGAACTGCCTTCATGGATAGAGTGCAACTGTTTAACGTGATAGCGATTCCGTCTATTCTGTTTACAGCGCGGATGTTTGAACCTGAAGTTGTGCATGAACTGGTTTACATGCAGAAGGTTTCTTGTGGAAAAACAGTACAACCGGAGAGAGAGGAAGACATAAGATTTCACCGACATTATTGTTCACCCCACACGCGGCTGGGGGAGTTGGTCTTATTTCAATCCCAGTTGCTATCAAAGTACAACGCTTAAAGCTAGCGTGTCAGTGGCTCATTGCGGCGCCGGACGGTTACCAGAGCCTGTTTGAACTTATCCGGTATAGGGTCCAGAACGGTATCAGGACAAACCATCACTCCGGTTAAAGGTTATACGGTATGTCAAGCTGGGCGATCATATAAACCGGGAAGGACGAAAACAATGGCTCGAACTATTATGGAGTGGCTGGGTCCGAGGGCACATGACACTGAACAATTAGAAAGCTACACTACGAAGTATTTACCCATTGACAATTGATCAAATGGAGGCAAGACTGGGGATGAAAGGACTAGGCCTCAAGCGGGATGATGAGTTTACGATTACACTAGACATTGATGCTTATCAGTATCACGGTCTACTCCCAGAATCGATGATACCCTTCTGGGGAACATATGCTTGGGCATCTAATCCTTGGATCAGGGAGGAGAGAGCGCCGATGTTGGTTCCCAGGAAATATGATCGCATCCCGCCTGTAACCATTCGAGAATTAGGCATTTTGCGACTTACCAAATCTACGTTTGTCTGGCAGGTACAGGGCGTACAAAGATTTCGCATACAAGGGCTAAAGTTGGTCGATGGTTGCGTGCGATAATTATCGCGTCGCCAAGAGCCGAAGTAGGCCATTATATTGGGGAGGGGGTGCAGCTACGTATAAGTCGGGGGCCGACATGTCTGGAATTCTTTACGTGGGATATCACGGCTCCCGGAAATATAACAGAGAAAGGGAGGATACAAGGGGAACAAGTTAGTCTCAAGCAACGAGCTGATGGGATCATTTGGAAAGTTGTAGCAGGTTCGACACTAGACAACATCGATGATTCATCAATAGTGGGAGAACTGGTGGTTTTCCAGCCTCATCCGGATTTGCATCTTATAAGATGGGTGGTAGATGAGGACACGCCGATAAGGAAGATATGGCCTAAACTGCGTAGGTCCTTTCGGAAGCTATATTATCAGGGGGTTGCGCCGCAATTAACCACTCTACTGAGGAAGTGGAGAAATAATTGTGCACAGAGTACTTAATCTACAAGATTTGGAACCCAATCAGGTATGGGACCATGATAATATCTTGACTAACTATCAAGTATGGGTACAGTTTCGGGTTGCCACAATGCAACTTAATACCTTTTATGTCCGGACCCACCAGGTTAGGAGATGTGAACTCGATGAATGATGTAAAAGTACGCGGACAGATATTTGTCATATATTATGGGAGTGTACAAGAGCTCAAGCTTTTTGGAGACGTTTGTTACAGCACTGGTGTGGTAAGATGGTACCGGATTCGTGCATACGAAGGTTTCAATCAGCGGTAGTGACACGACGGGCTCCATCAGTTGGTTTGAATGTCAAGAAGGCGATGATGAGACAAAATGGATGGTATGACGACTCATACACAGAAGTCTTTAACCGTGTTTTGGAAGGACACCGCGGGATTGGTATGGCATGGTTATGGCAGTTACGCAACCAAGCAATCTTTCAAGGAATAGTAAAAGATGCATACGAGCATCTAGAATTCATTTGGCGTCGATGTCAAGCCCAAGTTGAAGCGGTGGCGGATTATGAATCCCGGCTCTATGCATCACGCGAAGAAGGAATCCGACTGAAAATCAGTTTACAGTGCGTCTTCAATCACCCTCCAGCACCGGATCCTGTTTTCCGTAACATTCTAGAACAAAGATGTGTTTCAAGTGACGGAAACATATCAAGGATATCTGAGCCTAGATTACATATGCTCATAGTAGCTAATAGTTAAGACTAATTAGACTATATTTTACTATTTTATGTTAGATATATAGTCTAGTGTGGCACACATTACTATTTTTAGTTAACGCCCTGGTGGCCACCCTCCAAACTGACATGGTAGTGGGTAAGATATCAGCTTGTAAAGTCTCCGGGATCACGTGAGATATCAGCTTGTAAAGTCTCCGGGATCACGAGCCTTGCCGATCGGTCCAGATCAGCATCGGCCTGATCAGCTTGAACATAGTAAAACAATAGGTCATTTTCGTCGATCTCGTAGTTGGACGCGATCTTGGCACAATCTTTTGCTTCACCCTGGCTCAGCTTCTCCAGATCACCCTTTAGAAACGCCTTCAAATCAACGATCCATTTTTCCTCGTCTTGAGCCTTGAGAATTCTTTCGATCCGCATCTCCTGTACTATTTCTTCTGTCAGGCTTTCTCGAGAGAGTGATCTGTTGGGTGGTGATCTGGTTCGTGATCTCGTCATAATCAAGATCTGGGCTGCTTCCTTTTCATCTTCCACACGGATCAGCTCAGGCAGCCTATTGATCTCCACCAGTTCCTCCAGCAACGCTTGATCAGTAATTATTGATCCGGCCTGATCACGCATAGCCATAGTGGCTAAGTGATCTGCACTCCGATTCCAATCACGTTTCACATGCAAAAGATCATGTCTTGGCCATCCACGTAAAGCTTTCATAACGCGATCATTCAGTAGCTTCAAACGCGGCGCTTTACAGTCGATCTCTCCAGTGATCTGCCGAATTACCAGGTTTGAATCTCCGCATATGATTACTCTTCCGATCTTTTGCTCTTGCAAGAGATCCAAACCTAGCAGCAGACCACGATATTCGGCCTCATTGACCGTGATACCTGGAGTATAATCTGAACCGGCCGATATAACAGTCCATTCAGGCAGTTTCCATAACAGTGCACTATACGCCCCTACGCCTTTCTGCACACTCGCTGATCCGTCGAAACTTACAACGATCAGATTTACCTCCGAGCCGACGATCGGTGGGGGTATAGTGATCGATTCACGTGGTTGCTTTCAGGGAGCCACCTCGATCAGGGCTTCATCGACTTCTGATCGGGGCGTGATGCTGGCGGCTAGTGTTCCAAGAATCTCTTCTTCGCCCTTGGTGCACTTAATGATCTCCAAAGTCCACTGAGATAACACCGCTGCCCATCGCCCCAGTCTCCCATCTAAACCACTCGCTGACAGTAACCACGCCAAACTAGATCGCCTGGATAATACCTTAATTGATCTAGCTACCAGCATAGGGTAGCAAACATCCAATACACGTAATAATGCTAGCACTTCTATATCCACAATACCATAATTGACTTCGTTCGGTTTTAATGTTCCGCTTGTGAACATCACCGGGCAATAAAATCCATCGTGATCTTGGACCAGTGCGGCCGATATTGCCCATTTACTGGCATATAGGATCACCACGGGAATCTTCTCCGGATCGAAGTGTTTCAGTATCGGCGTCGAGATCATCTTCGCCTTTAACATACTGAAGGCTACCATAGCTCGATTCATATGGTCCTCTGACCCTGCATCAGTTCGATCGATCAGTGATCTGGTCTTGAGATCCATTTCAGTAACTTCAACGTCGCGATCAGTCTCAATCGGTGATCTTCCTACCCGATCACGTTCTCGTAGTCCA
>MIQA02024130.1:0-37937 GCA_001887855.2 Sclerospora graminicola
CCTTGAGTCCTCGCGATCCCGCCCGACGAACAGGTAGATGCAGCACGGCAGGAAACAAGAAAACGTCCAGATCGCACTCGCCATGTTGAATCCCATTGACCACATGGTCGCAGATCGCTGCCCAGGCAGCCCCAGCTTTTGTGCGTCGACGCTTGCGAGCATGATAATAATGCTCAATCCACGCGTCCTTGCGCATCGTCGCCGTGATCGGGAAATGGTGGGTCGCCTCCCATATCGCTTGAACATGTTCCTGGTAATACAGGGCCAGACGTCCTTGTAGATCGACAAACCAGGGGAGATTGGGAAACCCCAGCCCGGACATAGGCGTCATGAGGATATCTCAAGGTGCTGAATCGATCAGAAGCTCGATAGCGCCTCTGGTCAACACACGTGGTTGCCACTGCTTCTCCTTGGGCGCCGGCGATCTAGTCGGAAAGATCCATCCTGGCGGACGGTACCACAAGCGAGGGACGAGTTTGTGTCTCACAGCAAGAACCTGAGGCGTCAGATCCCATACCTGATCAGCACTTCAAGGTTTCCGAGTTGCCATGTGAGCAGGAGTCGGCTTGCCCTGCATGACGACGTATAAATCCATGCCCCTTTGGTTCGGATTATAGCTGTAGTCGTTCTGCTCGATCGACGACCGGCTCGCCGGGATGAAAACGCCCGTGAAATTGGGTGGTCGGGGGATCACTGTCCTATTGACTGGTGGAGGAACGTTGGGAACAGCCGAAGCCGGTTGTTACTCCTCAAGATCATCGTCGTCCTCGTCATCGGACTCAAGCAAAGCGACGGTCTGGGTCAGCGAACTTACGCCTAAAAGGGTCGGCACTGGAGCGCGGCGATCAGTACTGCTCGATCGGGCCAGAACAGACAACGTCCTCTTGTCCGGGTCAGTCGACTCATCGTCCGAGTCAATCATAAGACGAGAGCGCTTGGCGGGAGCCATCTTCTTCTTCGACGAGCTGGTCCGTTTGCGCTTCGCAGAACTCAAGATCGAGGAGACCGATCTCGAGGCCGTTGGCAGACGGGGTGGAGTGGACGCAGAAGCCGCTGCAGTGCTGATCACGGGCTGATCAGCACTATGGGCCGGCAAGGAAGCGACGGAGGACGCGGGTGATGGCGGGGCAGACTCGGGAGACTGCGGAGGTGTTCCGGACGGAGTAAGGGAGCTGATCAGCTCAGGAAATCGTTGCAAAGCCGCCCGAACTGACCCCATATTGGTGTTCGGGTTGGTCCACCTCTCCATAGTCTGCACCGCAACGATCCTCAAGTCGGCGTTATGCTGGAGCCAGGCGCGATCATCGAGCTCTAGGGTTTCAAGTTTAACCCGAGCAAGATTAAGCTCGCGCCGGCAATCTTCAGTTTCCTTCCGACTCTTGCGCAACCTTTTCTGTATGTCTGCGCGGCCGATGCGAGAATCGGAAAGTTGCTTAACCAGGAGCTGGACCTGCTCATCCCAGTAACGCACTTCGACTTCCCGACGCTCTACGTCCTCGGCAGTGCGGATCTTGTCGCGAAGCAGCTGATCACGGTCGAGACGGTGATCATCGAGCCGTTGTAGGTGATCCACCATCTCGACCATCGAGCCCTTCATTGCCTCAATACGTTCGTCTGGAAATAAACATGGAAAGGCATATACAGATCGCAGAAGAAGTGAAATGGGATAAACATACCTTGATCGCGGATGGTAATAGTCATCGAACCGATCAACGACTGTAGAGAGGTGACGGTGTCCGAAGGCTTGGAGAGGCGCAGAGTAGCGAGGTCAGCTGATAGCTGATCACGCTCCATCGTCAAACTCTGAACGCGATCAGTCATGTCTTGCAGGTCTTGGTCAAGTCGGTCGCGATCTAGCCGAAGAGTCGACAGCTGGCTAGCCAGATCAGCAGAATCATGTTCCAAGGTATCGGCAACGATCCGACGGTCGGATAACTCAGCGTTAAGTGCCCGATTGGTATCATATAGAGAAATCAACTCGGAAATTGCACTTCGGAGTTCAGACCGTAGTCGGCAACCTTCCATGGACCCCAACGTGAGTGGGCCAGATCCTTCCACTAGACGAGCGAGCTGTTCCAAGTAACGGACGGGGCGATCTGAAGAAGGCCGAGCGGGAAGGTTCCAAGGCGGGCGATATGAAGTCATGGTCGTCGTAGGACGGATGAGACTGGTCGTGATCGGTGCCGAAGTCGCGATCGGGGTGGTCGCTGGATCAGCCGAACTGGAAACGGAAGGCGAGGCAGTGATCGGACGGGCAGCCGAAGATGACGAAGAAGGAAGAGAAGATCGGCTCGAGTCAGCCATGGTGATCGCCAAAGAGGAAATTTGGAAGTGAATGAGTCGAGCTGCAGTCGTTGCGCGGCTGCAGTTGGTCTCAGGGGCGGCTGTGGTAAAGCGATCAGAAAATGCTGAGAATGAAGTGGACCACACATGACCGTTGATTGGTGACGATGGAACACCCATCAACATAAGACGGTTGATGGGTGGGAAAGGCCGATCGCATTTACGATGAAAAGGTGGCGGACAACGGGTATTCGCGATGTGAAGAAATCAGCCAAGTACTGTCATTACGCCCAGTCCCAGACACTGATGGAACGGTGGAGATCACGATAATGATCATGATCACAATTACTAAGTGGAGTTCCCGTGGATGTACAACGAGTTGGAAATACAGCAATTGGTGACATGACGTGTCAGGGCCAGCCATCCAGCCGATCTATGAACCGTGTAGTTGATGAAGTGGATTATGACACGAAGTTTCGGCCCGATCGGCCGAGCCAACTGATTATGCTCAAGATACGAAGATCAGATGTGGAATGAAATGGGGCATGTGGAATAAGTGATGATGACCGATTGATTTGTCCGAGGATGACGTGACAAGGCCCGATTAGGCCTGATCAGCCGAGATCAGTGTGATATGGTTGCCCCGACGGGGTATAAAGGTCGGAAGTATGGCTGAGCAGATGAATGAAGTCGTGGTGATGGTGACCCAGAGAGTTCCCGAGGTGATCAAGGGCTGATCGCCCTGATCACTGCCTGATCACTCGGCTGATCACTATGCCGATCGTGATCGGGGCTGATCAGCCTCTGATCGGCGTCCAGACGCGAAAGAAGTTGAAGTTCTCAGTCAAGTCGGGCTGGATATGATGTGAACAAGTGTCAGAAGGGCAGATCTCAAGTGGTTTCCAAGTCGTTTATCGAAGATCGGGATGGGTTGAAGATCTTTACAGGAGTCGGGTCGTGATCAGGGCAGAAGTGGTACCGATCAGCTTGAAGGTGCAGCTAGGATGGGCAAGGTGGTGCTATGCAACCGTGCGACGAAGTAAATAGGTTCGAAGTATAGATCAGGCATGAGTTGGTGTATGGCACACTAGGTATAGGACATTGCATATATAATAACAGGTTTTGATTTCCCCCCTAAGCAAAGAGTCGCTCCGCCACGTGTTGCGGTCATTGGGAGCACAGGGTTGATTAGTCCCCTCTTGCTCAACTAATTCCCGGTTAAGACGCGCTTAGACGCATTTTGGCTTACCGGAAGAACCCCGACGGGTTTGTTTTAGGTGATCAAGCCTCACCGCCCACGCGCACGTGTTTAGAACACGTTATTGATATTGGAAAAGGTTTTGTGGAGATAACGTTTGTGGATTACTGTGGAAGATCGTGGTTTGATCGCGTTTTCTTGGTTTCTTATTATCTCTCTCTCATTGGTTGGCCTGATCGGACGAACTTTCCCGATCAGTGCCTAGATACTGATTAAGTATCGACCCCAACCCGTTCTCCGGTGAAGATTTCCACCCGAGGACACCCCCCGTCTCGAGAAGGTCATTCCCTCCGACCTGATCAAGATCATCGTTTTCGTCACCGAGTCCACCTAAGTGAGTGTAACCACCCCCGATCAACGGGTACACAAGGGGAGATGAAGATAAACATAGATCCTGACGCGCATGAAGACCGGCCAGATGACCGGGAGGATCAGATCAGTCACCATAATGGTGATTCATCTGATTCCGATGCTGATCAGGATCAACGGAGTACCCCCTCCGATAGTTGGTCGTCCGGGAGGCCACGTTTTGCAGAAGAAGAGGAAAAGCTGGATGGCCTATCACAGAAGGTTACGGACACCGACCTGGAGCGTGTCCTCCACCTTCGCGAGTTGGGTAAGTTCTTACGGACGGATGGGGTCCCGAAGGTAACTCGACCAAAAATCCCTTGTGGATTAAAAGGTCCCGTCTCTCCCCCATCGCTCTCAGACAGCCACGTGTCCTCTTTAGAGGACTGTTCGATCAGCTCAAGCAAGTCGGCATCAACACCGGCGCTTTCGACCCGAACAAGTTGTTCTACCTTAAAGCGGACAGGCTGAAGGAGACACCCAGCGCACTTCACGACCGCTTGGTACCGTTAGTGGGTTGCTCTCTGCCGAAGTAGATGACGGCAACGACTGGAGCGACTCCGCCTTCACCGCCGACAGCAGGCAGGCCGGCTGGATTACACTCAAGTTCCTCACAGTACGAGTCTGCACCTTCAGAAGCGGATTCAACGGACACATCGGTGGGGATTACCCTCATGGCGCTTGGCCTAAGGGGAGCAGCGCGGGTGGCAATGGTCATGTGGTTTGGAGGATACAAAGATCCAGATACGCCCGAGCGGAAGAAAGCCAGTCAGCACAGCGTCCAGACCCGGACGGCGTTGGCGGATCCAGAGCCAAAAGACGAAGACGTGGATGTGTGGATTAAGAAGGAATCCCGAGCCGGCAGCCCAGCTGCCCCACCCTGCAAGTGGATCCTCAGGCTAGCCCTCAAGTGCTAGATCACCTTCAGAGCATGGTTTGGGTGATGATGGAACGATACTTGGAAGAACAGCGTCGGTTTAGTGCCAGCCGCGGCAGTCCGGGATCACCGGACCAGCCGGCACATCGTGGAATGACGGATGCTCGAGCCAGCCCAATATTATTCGAGGGCGCCGATTGATGAAGACATGGAGTCAGTGCAGTCCAAGCAGAGCGAGTCCCGTGCCGTTCCGTCAAGTCGCCGCCAAATCGCCGACCTGGACGACCAGTGAATAGGAAGCTGTTTCTCAGCGACGGGGATATGGAATCGGTCTAGTCACTATGATCCGGATGACCTGGATCGGTGGATGGCTCGCCGAGCCAATATGGCCTCAGCCCAAGCGTTCGATCCGGACTCAGGGTCAATTACAAGGGTGCGGATGTCAGCCACGTCCGAGTTGAAGGATTTCACTGGACGGGACATGAATGATGACCAAGCTCGAGGATAATTGAGTAAGATGAAGTCAGCATTCTTTAGAGACCGTACGCCGGACTATGAGAAGTGCCTAGTTTTGATGAAGGGTCCGGCTAAAAACTGGATCCAGTAGCTCCGCCGGGAAGTCCGAGACGATTGGAGGGAGCTGGTTGAAGCTTTTGGAGAGCAATATTGTAGATCGGGAATGTCGATAGCGCGCCAGTATTTCCACACCAAGAAGCGGGCAGATGAGACCCCTCTAGAATACCTCCATCGTCTGAATGTCGCGGGTATGAGAGCGATCATACCGGTTAAAGTAGATGCCAGCCGGTCGGAAGCTGCCCGGGAACATGTGGAACATTTTATCAGCTCGTTGGACGATTGGGAGCTGGCGTTACTGCGACTGAAGAATATCATATCACGGAGCTGGAGCTGACGCCGCGTACGGGGGCGAATCCGAGGAGGAGCCGTACCGGTATCTGTTCTCGGCGGAAGCCAGTCAGCAACCCGGACTGCCATCTGGGTCCAGCCAGCAGAAGGGTTTTCCGGCTCGAACTGACCAGGATTGCCCCAGACAGAAGTGAACCCACTGTGGATCTATCAAGGATGACGACCGGAGCTGCTGGAAGCGGCTGACCTGCAAGAAGTGTGAGGAAGGGACAACCAGCGGAACACTGATTGTTCACCAGCAAAACTTGCGGGCAAGTGCACGAGGCTAGACTTTGCCCTATCAAGGAGTTTTACAACCAGATGAAGAACTGGTATGTCCCGACCACGCATGATGGAATGTTGCCGCCAGGGGTGGAAAAGATGTTAAACTAGATCGCTCGCCAGGTAAGAATCTGGTTTAAGCCGAGCGGTCTAGTGTTAGTTTCTATGCATATGTCGGTAAGGGGGATAATCAAGAAGCAAAGCAAAGCGTAACCGAAAATACATGTATGTTTGACGATTACGTCATCCGGTCCCCGGGCAGCAGGGCTGACACCTTCCTGGTGAGCAGTATACGAACGGACGAATATTCTCGGTCTGAAGTGCTTATGGAATTGAATTTGTTACCAGGCGAGCCGCGATGTTATTGGAAATACCATTCGCCGGATAAGTTGTTCAACAGGCCAATGCGGATGGCAAAATTAATAACCAGAAGGCCACCATGCTGTTTGACTCTGGCGAAGAAGTGTCTATCGTTGACACCACCTTTGCTCGTAAGCTGGGGTGTGAAATAGAGGAGATGAAGCGGCAGAAGTGTATCGGCATTGGAGAAAGAACGTACATGACCCAAAGAAGAACAAGAGTAAAGATTACGTTGGCGGGGTCTTTGGTGTATTACTTTACCGCCTGGGTAGGCAAGCTGGCCGGGCAGGATGCAATTCTGGGGATGGACTTTATGGTCCCAGCCAGCATACGGTTGGATTTATCGCATCGAACGTTGACGTTACCGGATGAGGTGAAGATCCAGCTGGCCGACCGGCGGCCCTTATATGGCGCCCACGTCCAGTTCCTCAAGTTAGGTCAGTTTGTAACGGTGCCAGAGGGAAAAGGGGTGGAAGTAATGGTACGACCACACGACAGACGGCGTAAATTATGGCTGACAAGGGGCGAGGGTTGGGGAACCTCGTTGTCAAAGGGGATGGTCATCTCAACTCTACAAGTGTGACCAATATCTCGGAAAGGCCCCTAACCTTGCAAGAAGATGTGATTATTGGAATGTGGCTGGCAGAGGACAAGGTGTCCCGCCGGTCGGGTTATGTCACTATTGGCTCAAGACGCTATATCGAGTGGCAAAACCTGGCCTTTCAGGCAACTACCGATTTGGTCAGCGAAGAGGAAGTAGTGGAGGAAGACCCGCTTCCAATAGTGGCTAAACCAGAGTACCGGACCCCTTCTAGGATATTGACGTGGAGCCGGAATCATCAATTTATATGAAATTCGATTTTTATCCGGCGGAACGCACTGGCCGAGATCCTTCCCCGATCGCTGAACTGGTTTTGTCTTCCCCGATGAAGATGGATGAACGGCAGGATCAGGAGAGAAGACAAGATAGAGTCACATGTGCGGTCACCTCCGATGCTGGACGGCTTGATGAGCAAGATGATACCGGATCAACCGATCCGGCTGACCGGAATTCGGAGATAGCCGGAGGCGGATCGACTGATCCGGCTGACCGGATTCGGAAATAGCCGGAGGCGGATTGACCGAACCGGATGACCAGAATTCGGAAATAGCCGGAAGCAAATCGACCAACGGAATTCGGAAACAGCCGAAGGCGGATCAACCGATCCGGCTGACCCGGATCCGGAATTTGTCGAAGCTAACCAGGTCTGCATTCATGAAGGGGGTAAGCTATACGTTGAAGGCATGGTAGATCAGATGGCGGTGCTACCTGAGGTAACCCCCTGCCCACCAGCAGTACTATTGATGATCTACAAGTTGGAAACATCTGCTGATCGGTCCTGGAAATGCACTGCCTCCGGCCGCCCATGGGGCGGTATGCGACATTGATGTGGGAAACGCCAAGACGGTAGCACAAAGGTGCCGGAGAGTCACCCCCCCCAGTACAGGGAAAAGCTGTCGGAGCTTATCAAGGGATTGCTGGCCACCAAGATAATTCAGCCGTCCACCTCGCCATGGGCTTCGCTCATTGTAATCACTATTAAGAAGAATGGGGTGGATATGAGACTGTGTATCGACTACTGGCTGGTGAACTGGCTGACTAAGCTAATGGTTTACCCGATGCCGTTCATAAACGACTTGCTGGAGGATTTGGATAAAGTTTTGTGGTATTGCTCATTGGACATGGCTAGTGGATTCTGGGTGGTCTCTATGACCGATCGTGCACGGGAAATCTCTGCGTTCGTGACGCCCTTCGGGTTGTTCGAGTGGAACCGGATGCCGTTCGGCCTAAAGAATGCTCCGTAGATTTACCAACGACTGATAGATAACGCGTTGTATGGACACTTCAAGATCAAGGCGGATCAAGATCCTGCTCTGGTCGGTGGCGTGTTCGCCGAAGGTGACCCGGACCCCGACCCAAAACCTTCAGTTTTGGAGCGGCGGCCTTACATTGACGACATTCTCGTGACGGCTACTGATTTACTGTGTGACAAAAAGGTTGATGATTACGTGTGAAAAGTGGAACCTTTCGCTTAGTGTGGTGAAGAGTTTCTGGGGAAAAACTAAGGTGACTTATTTGGGTCATCAGGTTTCGATTGCCGAATTGGAAGCTAATCCGAAGGATTTGGAGTCCATGAGTAATCTGTCTTTCCCGCGGTCTCTAAATCGCTTTTGGGCAGCCTGAATTACTACAGTCGGTTCATTGAGGATTTTTCGCGGTCTATGCTGGTTTTGTATGAATTACGGGAGGTGAATTACCACAAGCTGAGCGAGCAGGATAGGCAAGGGGTAGTGCTAACCGAGCCAGCAATATCAGCCAATGATCTGCCGCCCAGGTCAACTATCTCAGCCAAGGAGATGCTGCTCTTGTCAACTATTTCGGCCAATGAGATGCCGCCCTTGTCTACCCAGACCCGGGCACGCGCACCATTGTGGTGGAGCCGATTTCCA
This sequence comes from Sclerospora graminicola, assembly GCA_001887855.2. NCBI lineage: Eukaryota > Oomycota > Peronosporomycetes > Peronosporales > Peronosporaceae > Sclerospora > Sclerospora graminicola. Next base: position 8,802 of record MIQA02024130.1, read on the forward strand.
AATCCATGACCGAAGTCTTGGGCGAAATCCGGATACCCACTGGCCCGGACGACCAACTATCGGAGGGGGTACTCCGTTGATCCTGATCAGCATGAGAATCAGATGAATCATTATTATGGTGACTGATCTGATCCTCCCGGTCATCTGGCCGGTCGTCATGCGCGTCAGGATCTATGTTTATCTTCATCTCACCTTGTGTACCCGTTGATCGGGGGTGGTTACACTCACTCAGGTGGACTCGGTGACGAAAACGATGATCTTGATCAGGTCGGATGGGATGACCTTCTCGAGACGGGGGTGTCCTCGGGTGGAAATCTTCAACGGAGAACGGGTTGGGGTCCATACTTAATCAGTATCTAGGCACTGATCGGGAAAGTTTGTCCGATCAGGCCAGCGAATGAGAGAGAGATAATAAGAAACCAAGAAAACGCGATCAAACCACGATCTTCCACAGTAATCCACAAACGTTATCTCCACAAAACCTTTTCCAATATCAATAACGTGTTCTAAACACGTGCGCGTGGGCGGTGAGGCTTGATCACCTAAACAAACCCGTCGGGGGTCTTCCGGTAAGCCAAAATGCGTCTAAGCGCGTCTTAACCGGGAATTAGTTGAGCAAGAGGGGACTAGTCAACCCTGTGCTCCCAATGACCGCAACACGTGGCGGAGCGACTCTTTGCTTAGGGGGAAAAGCAAAACCCGTTATTATATATGCAATGTCCTATACCTGTGTACCATACACCAACTCATGCCTGATCTATACTTCGAACCTATTTACTTCGTCGCACGGTTGCATAGCACCACCTTGCCCATCCTAGCTGCACCTTCAAGCTGATCGGTACCACTTCTGCCCTGATCACGACCCGACTCCTGTAAAGATCTTCAACCCATCCCGATCTTCGATAAACGACTTGGAAACCACTTGAGATCTGCCCTTCTGATACTTGTTCACTTCATATCCAGCTCGACTTGACTAAGAACTTCAACTGCTTTCGCTTCTGGACGCTGATCAGAGGCTGATCAGCCCCGATCACGATCGGCATAGTGATCAGCCGAGTGATCAGGCGGTGATCAGGGCGGTCAGCCCTTGATCACCTCGGGAACTCTCTGGGTCACCATCACCACGACTTCATTCATCTGCTCAGTCATACTTTCGACCTTTATACCCCGTCGGGGCAACCATATCACACTGATCTCGGCTGATCAGGCCTAATCGGGCCTTGTCACGTCATCCTCGGACAAATCAATCGGTCATCATCACTCACACAACTTGTTATTCCACATGCCCCATTTCATTCCACATCTGATCTTCATATCTTGAGCATAATCAGTTGGCTCGGCCGATCGGGCCGAAACTTCGTGTCATAATCCACTTCATCAACTACACGGTTCATAGATCGGCTGGATGGCTGGCCCTGACACGTCATGTCACCAATTGCTGTATTTCCAACTCGTTGTACATCCACGGGAACTCCACTTAGTAATTGTGATCATGATCATTATCGTGATCTCCACCGTTCCATCAGTGTCTGGGACTGGGCGTAATGACAGTACTTGGCTGATTTCTTCACATCGCGAATACCCGTTGTCCGCCACCTTTTCATCGTAAATGCGATCGGCCTTTCCCACCCATCAACCGTCTTATGTTGATGGGTGTTCCATCGTCACCAATCAACGGCCATGTGTGGTCCACTTCATTCTCAATATTTTCTAATCGCTTTACCACAGATATTAATAATATGCATTTAATTGTTCCGATCATGGTCGACACCATGATCCTTCCTCGGACTATGGTGACTTGCACCATAATCCGATCCGTCTCCAGCTGGGGCATAGTGGCCAGCACTATAGTGACTAGTACCGTAATCCGGCCCAGCTCCAGGAGGAGCCCCCAGGGGAGTAACTTCTTCTTTAATGTCGACCTCGTACTCCCCCAATCCGAGTCGACCATCGCATCCTTCCATATTCAGCAGCATTGGGGGCGATATGCCTTCCCCCAATGCACCCGACACGACGTCTTCAACAAATTTGACGGGTTTAGGTCTTTCGCCCATTGGGGACTCGCGGTGATATCCAGGGTCACCAAGCGATCCGGGCACGTGCACCATTGTGGTGTAGTCGCTCTCAGAAATTCTTTCTGAGATGCGAGCACCCACGGGGGGCCCAGATGACTGACTGTCGGAGGGGGTACTCCGTCCATCCAGGTCTTGATCCCATCCGGCATCCGGCCGGCTGGATCGGTCACTCCCATCACCTTGGTTGTGACGACTTGGATGATCCATGTTCGTAAGCTCACCTTGTGTCCCCGTCAGCACTGGCGGTTGCGCTCTCTTGATGGACCCTAGGGCGAAAGGTTAAAAGTCCGTCGAATAAGGAGATGAGGGTTAGGCCTAAGGGTAGCTCCTGGGCGGAAGTCTTTACCGGGGAACTGGATTGGCAATATACTTGAAATTTGTATAATGCGACGGCTGGACCGAGAATAATCGATCGGTCAGCTAAACCAAAGATTACAAAGGGGTAAATCCAGTCGTGTATGTGATAGGGAATCCAATGAAACTCCACAATCTTCCACAGTAGGCCAAAACGTTACCACACTTTTCAATAGTGATAAAACGTGCCCCAGACACGGGCGACTTGAGTTAAGTATATGTGACGCAGCGACTCCCGGTCAGGGGACTTCCGGTGGGTTACCTTAACCTTCCCCGGGCAAACCAATACTAGCAAGAGGGGACCTTGTTAGCCCTCTGCTGTGAACCAATGAAAGCGACTTGTGTCTTAGAAAGGGAAACGTATACTGATTTTTATCCCTGTCCAATACTCCCTTTTGTGTAACCTACCCCGGCTGGATAGTCATGTGTCTTTGCTGAAATAGCCCAGACAGATGTCTTTTGTGTACCGTACACCACACCATCCAGCTCCACCTGGATGGTCTTTTGTGTACTGTACACCAACCAGTCAGCCCGCCTGGATACTCCTTCGTGTGTCGTACGCCAAATACCCGACTCGACCTGGATAGCCATCCATCTAGGCCACTTGACCGTTGGCGTCAACTCTTCCTTAGCGGACCAGCGTCCACCTCTGGCGTCCCATCCGTCTTCCACAAGGGCCCAGCATCCTTCGCACGCACCTCCTTCAGACAATCCGCCCCTTGGTCATCCACCATCGGCCGCCATCCGGCCCACTTGATCCGGACGGCCCATTTCTGGCTAGCCCGATTACAAGTCCCTTGATCGCGCTCATCTGGCTCGATTCCGTGCCTTACGCCGTCCTGCCGCTTGTGGATACACTCGACAGCTGCCATTCAGCATCCACGCCCTTGGCCGGCATTTTTTTCTGCCAATCAGAATGCACCCTCGGCCAGATGTATCTCATACCTGGCCGTTAATTAATTCCCAAGTCACTTCACCACACCGGATGGGACATCTTCCCAGCCCTGTATCGCAAAGCCTCCAGTAGATTGATCTTTCGATCAAGATTGGCATGTAGAGAATCCACAAGTCATCGCACCAACAATCGTCCGTACCTAGCGTTGAATGACCTTTATTTCCTGTGGGGGTTAAATTATATTACAAGAAATAAAAATCAACATTAGATAAATTAAAACAAAAGTACGTACCGGCTGGACGTGGGCAGTCATATTCGGCGGTAAGAACTTAAAACTACGTTGGTCGTTTGGTAGTTGACGTAGTGGCAGGAAGCGTTGTCGAGGAGTAGTAGAACTTGTCTTCCGTGCATTTTCAAATCATTCTTGCGCAGCAAATCCGCAAATGTGACTCGGTTATCCCATGCGGTTGCGTTGTTGTAGTACTGGAAACGCATGCTTCCAGTATTTGAACTTCGGAACGCTCGTGGTTGCTTCGACTTCCCGATCACAACGATGTCATTATATTCTGTGCCTGTCAAGTTGCTGCAGATTCCCATTGTAATCTTGTCCTTCACGACCTTTTACACTTGACGTTTCACCGTCACGAAAGTTTTGTTTGGCGGGAGCCGATAGAATTGGCTCTGATTCTTCAAAATCCGAAATGACTAGCATATTGACCCTTCAGTTCAATACGGCTTACAGCCAGTTCTGCTCGATCCACGGAGTCATTTTCTCCATGCAATGACTGCTGGCGAATGGTATGGCGTACCTTAAACTTGGGAAGCCACCTGACAACTGCTCTCCAGAGATCCTCATTCAATCGCAGATAGTCCTTACTTCCTCCAGCAAAATATCGTCGCTGAGAATGGTCTTGCCGTCATTCGGTGTGAAGAACGCCAGGATCTCCCTCTCGAACTCGGGGTAACGGACACGCCAGTGTTTCTTCTGCTCGGTATAGCCAATAAATTCCGTCACTAGCGATTGGATAGCTTGGTAGTGTTGGAAATGCTGATGTTAAATTGTAGCTGTGTCCATTGCTTTATCTGGAACCTCTGGAACGAGGGTTTCGCTCAATGTGTACTTGAATCTGACGCTTCTCATCAAGCGTCAAATTTGTCTGCGTTTTCAGCCACCAGTGCTGACGGGTACACAAGGTGAGATTTAGGAAGAAAAATTATGGAGGGATGATGATTATATTTTAATGCATGCGCTGCACTAACCGGGCATCTACCTTTCGTCCAAGAGTCCACCAGGAGAGTGTAATTGCTAGTGCTGGCGGGTACACAAGGTGAGATTTCAAGAGATGGACCACCCCTGTCGTCACAGCCAAGGTGATGGAAGTGGCCGGCCTAGCCAGCTCAATGCTGACCTGGACCAAGACCTGGATAGATGAAGTACCCCCTCCGACAGTCAGTCATCTGGGCTCCAAGAGGATGTTCGTACCTTGGAAAGGATTTCCGAGAGCGACTACACCACACTCAAGCAATAAAGAGCTCGAATATAAACAAGTGATTAACAGCCATGAAAGAAGAAAGCACAGCGTTAGAGAACAACAAATTGTTGAAAATCATCGAAAAACCCAAGGGCTGGGTGCCACTGCATACCAAGTGGATTATCAAGACCAAGATTGACGAAAATGGCGAGATTGAACGCTAAAAGGCAAGATTGGTTGCGTATGGAAATGAACAACGATTGTAGTCGACTTTACATGACTTTCGCCGCAGTAATTGAAATGGGCACAGCCAAACTGATTCTAAGTCTAGCGTGGAAATGGTTTCAAGTGTTTATGGCAAGGCTTTCGAGAACATGCATATTTACCGTTATATACTGAAAGGTATGGACTTATCGGAAGATACGTCAAGCAATAAGAGGGGCTACAGATCACGCCTTGAAGCTCGAGAAGACTTTATATCTTGAAACGGACGGGACATTTGTGGAACCGATTACTTCATGGAAAATTGGATGAGCTCAAGCTTTTTCAATTCATGATGGACATGTGTCTTTACGTAAGGACAATTGGAAACAACATGTATATAGAGGGTGTCTATGCTGACTGGAACCGAAGAGTGCCTGGTTGATGAATTTTCAATGACATGAGGTCATTAGAAATTTAAAATCTCGGCAAAGTCTCAAAAAACCTGGGTATGCGAGTAATTTTCGACCAAGCGACTGGTTACATGCTTGATCAAGAAGTAATGATTGACAGCAAACTTAAAGACTTCGACCTAACAGAAGATAACCCAGTAAATGTCCCTGTACGTCAAAAATATGAAGCGTTGAACCTCTGCGACAGCGAATATTTATCGAAAGAAGGAAACGTATCAATAAAGTCGTTTCAATCCCTGGTTGGGAGCTTGTTATGGATTTCTTGCTGCACCAGGCCGGACATATCAGCTTTGGTACACAAGGCGACGCAAGCTCGCATGCGCCGAAACTGATCGACTTGAGACTGCAAGATATTTGAAGGGAACTAAAGCATGAAGTTACACAAGGGTACTCCTAAACTGGGTGTAGCTACTGAACTGTTATCAAAGCCTACAGTGACTCGGATTATTCAGGGTCCAAGGACGATCGCAAGTCAACCCGGATGTGTTATACTCATGGACGGCATGGTTTTAAATTGGATTTGTTAAAAGCAAGGAGGTCACTATCAACAATGGAACCAGATTTTTACGCAGCTTCAAAAATTGAAGTGGAGATGCTTGGCTTTCGAGAACTGCTACAACAAATTGGCTTAAAGGTTGAGCTTCCTATGGCATTGTTAATGGACAATCAAGTCGCAATCAAGATGATAAAAGCATGGAAGGGGGGTAAAAAATGAAGCATGTTGATATACTATTGAAGTATATTGTTTCGAAGTTTAAAGACGAAGAAAATTGATGCAACCTATACTCATACACAAGACTTGTTGGCGGCCATGCTTACTAAAAAAGGCACTACCCTATCCGGGATTGAACGATTTGCGCTTGAAATTTGGTTTGAAGCTGTGATGGAATTCATTCCAAGAAGGAGAGTTAAAATATGAAGTGTTACGGTACTGCTAAGTTACTGTTATTATGTTGGTGATATAATGATAGCATATACGGTACTTCTATGAAAACGCACATTTAGGACTTTTACGGTACATCTCTATATTTGGTCTAACAGTGGGTGCAATAAATTTAGATCCAAATCGACTTTTGAGTTAGAACTCGTTCATTTCGAGAATGTCTTGGCACTTCTCATGCATATTGATAAGGTAGCGATTTAATCACTTCTCAATACACGTTTTTATTCACTAACTCCCTGTGATCGACCTCTACAACTACGTTGACTTTTAGCTTACATCTTTTTGTTATACTTTGACATAATATTCAACGTCAAGTGCACGTTTACTTGGTAAATTTTGTGAATTATCGGCTAAAAGTTAAATTACTATTGCGAACATGGATAAAGAGACTTTTAAACAGAAAGAACTTGCGCAGTAGAGACTGACAGTACAAACCCAGGGAAAGTGTCACACATACTTGTGGGGGTGTAGTCGGGCCCTTCGGTTTTGAGCGCGTCTGATCAGACAAAAAAATGGGTATCATAGGGATGAAGACATTGTTAAAGGATACTAAAAGCACATCGCTACACGACAGCCGACGTCCCCACCGCAATGGCTGCAGAAACGATTACAGGATCGATGTGGAAATCAGGCACCAGACTGCAGGCGACATTTTGATAGGCAATGGTGAACCATTTTTTCCATTGGCATGACATGTTTCTATTAGCTATGCAATGACGTCGTGCACAAAATTCTTACGCAAACCCCCAGGAGCATCTGGAAATAGTGTGAACCAGGAGAATCTCACAGATTCGATCAGTCACGGAGTATGAGACACGGTCGCCTGCACAGGAATTCGCGGAATACAACTTCAAACATGTTTAGTATGTCTCCTAGGGGAGACGAGCGACTACAACAATGACGAGCAACTTTTACACCAGAGGATGACTCAGCTGAATCAGAAGGTAGTCTACCATACTCGCTAATTAAATTCATAGTAGCTAATAGCAATTAAGACAAAATAGACTGTGACTTCGAAAAAATATGGCAGATGCTGTATTTATAGGCCTGCATATGGCGCTTCAGCTAATGCATCAATTGTAGCTCTAAGATTATTAGATACGTTGCAGGTGCATTCTTATCTTTTACATTTGCCGATGATGTTACAAATAAGTATATATTTGCAATAAATATGACTCATTACCTAAACTAATAGCCGTGCAATCTGTTTGTTTAATGCAGGTTTTTTTTATATGCGTCTCTAGAGGCAAGTGTTAACATTCATAAATTTGTCGCTTGGGAGTAATTTCAATTCCAATCGCACAATCACGAAATGTAGCGTAGTTTTGGCCAGATTGTTTCATATTGTACAATTACTTTTATTAGTAGCTTACTGTAGCTTAGCATACCATTAATTCATATGTTAAAACCGACCGTAGTCGAGTGGTATGCTGCACACTTCGGGACTGGGAGGTCTCGGGTTCGATATCTAGAATTCATTTACAAGCAGGAAGGATTTGTCTTGAGGCTAGCTGATTGGGCGTTTTGAATTGATAATCTATGCTGATTGGTGGAGGTTTGATTTATTCAAAACGGCCCAGCGGTTTTCGAGGTATGACCCTTAAAGTTGGACACTCCACGGGGTCCGCGTTCTCAAAATGACGCAGACAGATCCGAAACACCGCAAGCTCTGCGAAAACTTGGCAGTGACCCAGCGCAAGAAGGTACTCACTCGTATGTTCTAACTATGCGTAATATTTCTCCTGCCTACAATGTGACCAAGGATCTTACGCTAAAATTTGACGTTTCTCAGCGCTATATACGTCGTTTTTGGGCACGGGCTCGCGCCAAGATGGAGGTAGGCACAATAAACGATGACGCGAGCGGTCGTCGTACCGAAAATTACGCGCTAATGCAGAATTCGTCGCGATACCATCGCTCTAACAAACTTTCGTACCTTAGCGGAGTGTCTTTAAATTTATATTACCGTACTTCACAAAAAAACCAACTTAATTTTTTTCACAATATCAGGGTTTTCTCCCTCCTCTTAACATTAAGGTGATGTGGTGTAGTCGCTCTCAGAAATTCTTCCTGGGATGCGAACACCCACGGGGGGCCCAGATGACTGACTGTCGGAGGGGGTACTCCGTCCATCCGAGTCATGATTCGATCCGGCATCCGGCCGGCTGGATCGGTCACTTCTATCACCTTGGTCGTGACGACTTGGATGATCCATGTTAAAAAAGCTCACCTTGTGTACCCGTCAGCACTGGCGGTTGCGCTCTCTTGATGGACCCTAGGGCGAAAAGTTAAAAGTCCGTCGAATAAGGAGACGCGGGTTGGGACTAGGGGTAGCTCCTGGGCGGAAATCTTCACCGGGGAGCAGGATTGGCAATATACTTGAAATTTGTATAATGCGACGGCTGGACCGAGAATAATCGATCGGTCAGCTAAACCAAAGATTACAAAGGGGTAAATCCAGTCGTGTATGTGATAGGGAATCCAATGAAACTCCACAATCTTCTACAGTAGGCCAAAACGTTACCACACTTTTCAATAGTGATAAAACGTGCCCCAGACACGGGCGACTTGAGTTAAGTATATGTGACGCAGCGACTCCCGGTCAGGGGACTTCCGGTGGGTTACCTTAACCTTCCCCGGGCAAACCAATACTAGCAAGAGGGGACCTTGTTAGCCCTCCGCTTTGAACCAATGAAAGCGACTTGTGTCTAAGAAAGCGAAACGTATACTGATTTTTATCCCTATGTCCAATACTCTCTTTTGTGTAACCTACCCCAAATAGCCCGGCTGGATAGTTATGTGCAGGCCTCTTAAATGTAGGTAGAACTACCTAACTACCTATTTTAATGAAAAATAGGTATTTGGGCAAACCCATATTAGGTAGTGGTCGGACATTAGTATGGGGATCAGGCAGAAAGCAAATTAGGCTTTCTGGCAGCATACAAATTTCAAGATAAATAATACGACAAGACCTGTACATGGAACAAGTTTATACTAAAGTGAATGTATCGACTCGAGCGCGCAGGCAGACGTAGCAATTGTAGTGACCGAACAATTGAGCTATACCGAGGAATAAACTTCGTGAACAATCTGACGGCTCAAGGTCGCATCGTCGAGTCCTTATCATTCTGTGATACTCCTAGCTCAATTAATCCCTCCTGACTCAAGTGCCAATGGCTGTGAAGGCAGCGTGTGAGCTTGTGGCAAGTAACGCAGCTTACAATGATGGTTACATATTCGTTGCTCACTCGCAAGGTGGTCTTATTTTCTCGCGCAGTTTTTTTTGAGGAAATGGATGACCATAAAGTCAAGCGCTATATCAGTTTAGCTGGTTTACAGAATGGTCAATTCATTGGCCCCGAGAAAGTTGAGAAGGCAACTGCTACTGGCTGTGAGTTCTTCAAAATGATTCTACCAAAACCGCATATAACTACTGTGGATACAGCCCGAAAGATTACTATGGAAAACTACGGAGGGAATTTGCGCTTTACATGTTTGAAAATCCTGATGCCCAGTACTCGTATTCCCAGTTCACTTGAAGCTGTTGGCCGCACTTTAGTAGCTTCTCGACAGTCAATTTCTTTCTTTCCCTGTATAACAACGTGAACAGCTGTCTGCTTGGGGATGACTTATGCAAACTTGACAAGGAACAGCGCTAGGAAAACCTTTTAAAAGTCGAACAAGCTCACTTCTTTGCCTCCCCTACTAACGACATGATTATGCCGTGGCAGAGTTCGATCTTTGGTCGCTATTCAGAGGTAGACAAGCCCGAAGAAATTGAAACTCAGTTCAAGAATCTGACGGTCGTGGAGATGAAGGATACGTTGGAGTATACTTCCGACACATTTGGTCTCCAGACTTTGGACAAACGAGGAGGATTGTTCCTGCAAACAGCAAAGAATGTAAGTCATATGTGCTGGGCATCGATGAGGGCCACTGTAAATGGTCGACTGTGTATGATAAGTATCTCCAACCCTTATTTAAGACCTAAGGCAAAAAGATTACAAGCTTTATTCTTGCATTTCATCGACTTTATCATCTTTCTTGCAATTTATTGGCTATATCATCTGTTTCGTGCATTTTGTTGGCGACTTAGTTGAGAAAAAAATTACGAAGCGCTTGATTTCAGTGGTAGTGTCCTTGCTAACGACTCCTTAGGTAAACTAAAAAACTATCCACCTTCAATTCAGCGAAAATATCCACTAATCTCGAGACTAGAACCTCAAAGCTTTTGTCCGCTTGCTTCTCTGCCAGTATTTCCACTGACGGACGCGCTTTTAAAAACATATACCCTTGACTCGTTGATAACAGGAAAATCAGCCCACGATATTTAACTGGACGAAGTACTTTCTTGATCGAAACAAACTCAATCTTTAGCTTTTTATCGGGACACGACAAGAAACTAACCTTCGTGGAGAACGAGCCATGATATGAAGAAGATGGCCTGACACGTCTCATTTAATCGAGCAATCTAACTCGGCAAAATAATTCGCCTCTCGATGTTGCGAACGTTTCTTTAATGGTGGTACTCCTATTGCGACAAGAGGAACAGCTGACATATTTTTCTATATCGTTCATTCAGCATTTTTCACCGAAGCTCTCAAGTCCTCTCTATCAATGTTATACTACTCCCTCGCTGTAGCTACCATCTCATGCACTATCCTATCGCTTGACGAGGCTTCAGCCATCTCCAACCTACCGGTTATCTTTTTTTATGGAGAAAACGCGACTAAGAATCCAGATAACGAGCTAGAAGATTGTTGCGAACACTGGAACAGGGAGTCTTGGATCGCCACCCTATCGATGTATCCCTGTTGTTCTTTCTCCTTTCAGCGACCCCCTTGGTTCTCCCCATTTATCAACTTACGAGATCGCAAATGTCCTTGTCAAATTAGGTATTTTGAAAAATTTAAATTAGGTATTCTGTACCTTTTCTCGACACACTACCTACTTTTAAGAGACCTGGTTATGTGCCTTACCTGAAATAGTCCAGTTAGCTTCATCCGGATCTCCTTTGTGTACTGCACACCAAACCCAGCCGGATCGGCCGGATGTTCCTTCGTGTACCGCACATCAAATAACCGGCTCGACCGGGATAGTCATCCATATAAGCTCACTTGACCGCTGGCGTTAACCCCTCCTCAGCAGCTCCGCGTCCAACTCTGGCGCCTCATCCGTCCTCTGCAAAACTCAACCTTTTTCAGGATCCATCGCACATACACCTTCCAAACAATCCGCCCTTCAGTCATCCACTGTCTGAGGTCATCCGGCTCCTCTGATCTGGACGGCCCATCTACAGCTAGCCAATTACAAACATCTCGACCATACCCATCTGGCTCGATTCCATGCCTGACACCGTCCTGCCGCTAGTGGATACGCTTGGCGATTTCCATCCGGCATCGACACCCCTGGTCCGCATTTTCTGCCAATCAGAATGCACCCTCGGCCAGATGTATCTCATACCTTCCCGTTAATTTATTCGCAAGTCACTTCACCACAGCCGCCCCTCTGCTCCGGATGTTCGGGCGCCCGCAGCAGAATCAGCAGCCAACGAGAGAGATGGCGGGACGCCCGCAGCAGAAGCAGCCAACGGGAGAGATGGCGGAGCGGGAGTGGCCGGACCGGGACCACGTGGACAAGCTAAATCGAGGAGGTGCCTGGTGGCCTCCCGGATGGGAGCAGGACCCTTCATCAGACGATCCACCCTGGCACCCGCCGCGATCAGTCGGGCTCGACCCGCCTTTATAGAGTATAAACAGTCCGTACGGCGCTGCGTAAAGTTGGAGACCACCTGTCGGGCTCTATCCACGTTCGATTGGGCCTCGGCGTGCGCGTCTTCAAGCTATCGGACTCGACGTTGAAGCCCGGACGGCGCAGAGGCCGACCGATACAACGCTTTCTGATACTTCCCCAGATTTTTTGCAAGCCGGATCAGGTGATTTTCCAGATTGCCCAAGTTCACTTGCGAACTCTCCAATCGCTGGGAGAGGAGGATGTACCTCTCGTAGTGCTCCGTCACCTCGCGTGAGGCATGAGAAGACTCAAGCATCAAGACACGATAGCACATGACACGCTGTTCTGAGAACGCATACAGGGTGAGTGGATTGGGAGATGGTCCTAAACAAGCGAGGATGCACTTACTTTGGGATTTCACAGCGGCCGTCGCTTTCTGGTACACAGATACGCAACGAGTCAATGGATTCAGACAGCTGTTGTAGCGATCCCTCTCTTGAATGAGATTGGCTTTCTCATTTCCCGTCGGCTGATGTGGCTCTGGAATTGGAGGTCAGCCAGTACCTCCCGGACCCGGGCTTCATCTGCCTGCTGATCAGCCAGCCGTGCGGTCAGAGACAACTCAGTGTTCGCCTTCTCCAGGCTAGCTACCTGAGCGGTCAGGACAGCGAATTGAGTTTTCTGGGTAGCCACCTCGGACTGCCCTGGACGACGCTCGAGGCCAACAGAGCGGGCGCTTAAGCAGCCTACCGGGAGCCTCGTAGGCGTCGGGGAGTGTCCCCACAATGGGTCAGTGTGGGTATCTTCGTGACCAGACATTGGGACAGCGGAGGGGTCGAAGTGTGAAAGATGTAGTGAGCTCGTGCCTCAACCGTTGTGCGGCTGCGACAAGACTCAGGGGCGGCTGTGGCGAAGTGACTTTGGAAATTAACGGACTAATGGAAAGTGAACGCACCTACCTGATTTGTGGAAATGTTGGCCCTAGCTGGATGCCCGGACCGGCCGAAATGAGACGTAGTCCAGTGGCCGCTAGATGTATTCTCTAGCGGTAGGACGGTGCCAGGCCTGGAATCGGGCCAGATGGGTGTGGTCGAGATGTGTAGTTGGGCTAGCGGACCAGGCGAACCGGATGATCTCAGACAGCGGACGGGCGAAGGGCAGATTGTTTTGAAGGTGTATGGGCGAAGGGTCCTGATGGAGGTTGAGGTTCTTAGAGGACGGAGGAGGCGCCAGGGTCGGACGTGGAGCTGCCAAGGCAGTGCTAGCGCCAGCGGTCAAGTGAGCTTAGATGGATGGCCATCCGGCCGATCCGGCTGGGTTCGGTGTACCGGATGGGATGGTACCGGTACCGGCTGGGGTTGGTACCGGCCGGGTTGGTACCAGATGGGGTTGGTGTACCGGCTGGGTTGGTACCAGCGGGGTTGGTGTACCGGCCGGGCCAGTAGACAGAAGATCACCTGATCTGAGTTAACTGGGCCACTTTAGGTAAGACACATAACTATCCAGCCGGGCTATTTGGGGTAGGTTACACAAAAGAGAGTATTGGACATAGGGATAAAAATCAGTATACGTTTCGCTTTCTTAGACACAAGTCGCTTTCATTGGTTCACAGCGGAGGGCTAACAAGGTCCCCTCTTGCTGCTATTGGTTTACCCGGGGAAGGTTAAAGTAACCCACCGGAAGTCCCCTGACCGGGAGTCGCGGCGTTGCGTATACTCACCTCAAGTCGCCCGTGTTTTGAACACGGTTATATCTAGTATTGGAAAGTGTGGTAACGTTTTGGCCTACTGTGGAAGATTGTGGAGTTATATTTGGATTCCCCTTTACGTACACGTTTGGATTTACCCCTTTATTGTCATTAGTTTAGCTGGCCGATCGATTATTCTCGGTCCAGCCGTCGCAGTATACAAATTTCAAGTATATTGCCAATCGAGCTCCCCGGTGAAGATTTCCGCCAGGAGCTACCCCTAGTCCTAACCCTCGTCTCCTTATTCGACAGACTTTACACTTTTCGCCCTAGGGTCTATCAAGAGAGCGCAACCGCCAGTGCTGACGGGTACACAAGGTGAGCTTTTCGAACATGGATCATCCAAGTCGTCACGACCAAGGTGATAGAAGTGACCGATCCAGCCGGCCGGATGCCGGATCGGATCATGAGTCGGATGGACGGAGTACCCCCTCCGACAGTCAGCCATCTGAGCCCCCCGTGGGTGTTCGCATCTCAGGAAGAATTTCTGAGAGCGACTACACCACAACTGCAGTCAGCCGCATGGAGTGTTTTTGTGTTTTAGTATACTTCGATGACTTTCCCTTTTCCGCCCAGAACTTGGTTGGGGGTGAGTCGTGGTACACCGCAGTCTCGTCAACATTGATCATACCAGAGGGCGGCAAGTGACCGTACTCCCTCCAGAACTTGATCGAAAAATTTAACCAGATCTGCCGATGCTATCTTGGCAAACGACGGAACACGTTGTGAAAACCCGTGTCTAGAAAACATGTGTTGTAGGTAAAACGATATTTTTAGTTAAAAAGAGTATCTTTCCGATAGGCAAATCGTTGGGCGAGGTGCATGAGATCGCTCCAAGCAATTACCAGGTCTTTCTTCCCCTCCACATATTCGTTAACCCACTGAGGATAGTTATCCTTCATCCAGCCGATAATGCAATGCGTTGAAACCACCTTAAAAAATCCATATTTAGTTGATGCATAACAAAAATAAATAAAACACAATATGTACCTCTTCCTCCCGTCGCAGGTCTTTCATAAATGTCACCAACTCTCTTAAATACGGGAAAAGCTCTGGTCGTCCTTGCCCACCGATTGTCTTTCGTTTTTTGGAGCCCTGATACGCTTCACTACGCTCTTGCGCTGCCACCCAGTCACGTAATGCCTCTTTGTCGATATTTAGCTGGCCACAAACCTCCTTGCGCGTGAAACCTCTCTTGAGACGCTCAAGGGCATCGTGCTTCTCCGCGATTGTATACGAGCGTTTTCGCGCCTTTGCCCCGCGTTCGTGCGATGCATGAGGAAATCGAGGTTAGCAATAAATAATTAGTACATTTTAGAAGATTTGAGCTGTGATTGGTTAGTTATTTTGTATGAGGCACAAAAAAAACGTTGACGCAAATTTTTCCGTCGTTATATGTAATGGGAAACACTAAGGGCACCGCATAAAATTTGATTTCGGCACCCAATCGGACTTAGTCGCATTAAATCGAATATATTTCACGACATACTGACTCTATGTCAAAACCTTGTACTATAATTTCTCGACGTATAATGACAACATGTGCGTTTGAAAGAAACGAGGACGCAAGTCTATTAAAAAGTATTATCCAAACCAATTAAACTTAGTTACCAATAATTCACTACTGTAATGCTATTATGGTTGCATACGACCAATTAACGCTGTCATCCGCTGTGGTACTTTGTTCCCAGACCACAGACCAGTTAGGACTTCGTTACAGGGTACTTTAGACACAGTTTTATACTTTGCTTAGATCGTCGATGTAGCATAACCTATGCAGTCCGTTCACTAGCGTGTTAAAATAAATTAAATTGTATTACGGAACACAGTTTTGCAGTCAAGTTGAGAATAAAGTCGCAGCTTTCGCAGCAAATTATCAATTTATCTGATAGTAAGAGCCTGAAAAACAATTATGTGTTTTTATACCTGTTAATCTTAGTTTATCTAGTAAAGGAATTAGATCTTTCATGACTCCCTCTTTTAATGATAATTTGCTATAGGCGAGTTTTGCAGTTAAGTATACTCATAGTTGGCAAAACTGTCAAGATATTCTGCGCAAAGCAGAGTGAAAAATAAATGCGAACTAACAGGGCATCCTAGAGGTTGCACCCGAAAAATGGGTATATCTCCTAATAAGTTCAGAAAGCTTGCTGCGCACGGAATGCTTCCAGTGTTATTAAAGCTAGTTAGTAAGATAAAATAATAGATTAGGTAGATTAAGATGACAATGTCAGATAAGCAGATATGCTAACAAGAATTAGAAACGAGCAAAAAAGTAGATTGATTTCGGCGGTTATGCCGGCTTCAGCGAATAGTATTTCCTGAAATCAATTATGCTAAAGCGCAATCAAGGATCATTGAAAGCTTTTAGAGAAAAACAAGTTATAATAGCCGAAGGAAAATTACTATATTTATAGAGAATAAACTGCTTCCACAGCATATCCGTTCTTCTGAAACAAAGATCACAATAAATTCTTGTACAATAGTACCAATTTGAGAGTGAATAAGTACTTCTGTATTATAATTGCAATCGAAACGACGTTTCGTTGGTACTATAAGTTATGGCACAAAATATCGTCCTACTACTGTAGAACTTGTGGTGGTATTTGGGTAAGTACATTTTTATTGAACTGATCCAAATACGGTAGCAAATGAGTGTTGGAATTTTGTACCCATTTGATGAAATGTGTGAAACATGAAATTCCAGTTTATTTTTGCGATAATTACGACAGGACACCGTTACATAACCTTTAGGTTACAGAAAAGGTCGATAGTGATTTATTTTAGTAACTTTTTATATTAATACACTTTTTTAAAAACTCTAAATAGAGACAGTAAGACAAGACACTAAGGTCGAGGCACCTGTGTGAAGTATCCGTGACTTGAACCGTCAAGTCGCACACGTAAATTGACGCCATCTGACAGCTCTAATCGGCTGCAGCTGGGGCTACACGTTGGATTGTTCAAAAGCTCTCACCGGCTTGAGCACGTCCGCGCCTATAAGGGAGATAAGAGTACCAAGTCATTTTCCAACAGGTTATGAGCCCAAGTTTCCACGGGCCTTAACCAAGTGTTTTTGATTAATTTTATCGATTTTGAATTTTCTCGCACTTTCGCATTTTTCGTGGATAAGTGGAGCATTTTTCGATTGCAGTGGGTTTGTTTATCGTGGAAAAGCTAGTTGATATTTCTCGTGACAAAATAAGTTTGACTCTCGTTTCCTAAGTTGATTTTCGCGGACTATGGAAGAAGAAAAGGGTGAAAAGTCGATCCCTGAGATGGATTTCATATTGGAATATCTCAAGAAGATGGATAGACGGCTTGAAGCTGTCGAGGAGGCCAGGTCCACTGGATCGGCTCCGAGTACGTCTCCCGGCTCGAACAAGAGCTCCGAATATGCCAGTGTTTTCCGAGACACATTGAAGAACCACGGCCCTTTTGGCATGAAGATGACGCTGAATGATCTAGGCGCCGAAGAATCTGCAGCACGTGAGGCCATGCGCGGTGGTGTAGGAGAGGGTGCACCGGCACAACCGCCAGGAATGGGGCCACAAGGCATGGCGGGGGGTATGGCTCCTCAAGTGAACATGTTTGGCCATCCAACTGGGATAGTAGGTGGCGTAAAAATACCCAAGCTCACGATACATAAATTCTCGGGGTGTGAAATTTATCCCGAGATTGGTTCAGGTTTCAGGCAATGGGCCTACCTGTTTTTTGAAGCCATTGAGATTGCCGAACTCTCGTGTGGTTTCGCCTGGAATGAGCGTCTAAAAGTTAACAAGCTCGGTGAACACCTGGAAGGAGTAGCGTTGAGTTACTTCCAGGCGAATATTGGAACCTGGTGGCAACTCAACTCCACACTTTATTTCGTCTTGGAGCAATTACTGACGGCATTCAAGGTCCATATTACCCATCCCCAAGCCGCCACTCTTTTTGCGGCCGAGAAGGACCCGAAGAGAACGTGGACGAAGCATTTTCTGTATCTGGTGACGCTGACCAAGGAGAGCGAGTCAAGTGAGCGTCTGATCGTAGAAAACATCGTGAAATACGCTGCTCCAAGACTCAAGCTTGCTCTGTTGGTTCGCTACAACCCACAGAGACAGGATTATATCCAGCACGCCCAAGAACTTGTAGCATGGGCCCAGAAAATCGACGATGAGGCGCAGAAGCCCAAGAAGCCTGGAAAGATTTTCGCTAACGCTGTGGGCGAGGGTGGGCACAGAAGAGTTTGCTACGCATGTGGAAATGAAGGCCATATTAAGAAGGACTGTCCGCGGCAAGGTCACCGCCGGAGCTTCAAAGAATGACCGCAAAGGGCGTGGCGGAAACCGCACGTCGGAGCAGCGGTTTGCACTGGCCACAAGTGACGCAAACTGTGGAGTAAGTGGAAATTTTAACGATTCGTTAAACAGCGATGAAAATCTCTGGATTATTGACAGTGGTGCCAGCAGGCACCTAGTCTCTGACGAGAGACTGTTGGAAGATGCAAAGGAATGCACTGATGCGGATGCATTGACGCTTCCTGACGGCGGAAGCCTACAAGTGACGAAAGTTGGCAAAATTACGCTGCAAGGGAGGGCAAACATACACACCAAGACCACAATTACACTTTCCGAAGTGTTTTTTGCTCCGAAGTTGGCCAAGAACTTAATTTCTCTTGGTTGTTTACGCAAAAAGGGATGCATGTTGAAAGATAATGGAGAAAAAATGGAATTGATTTAAAAAAACAAAGTCTTGTTTGTGTCGTTCTGTGTTTGTTGCAAAATTATATGCACACAGAGAAACAGATTTGAAGAGAGAATTTTCGAATATGGTGATGAATGTGGCATCACAAGAAGAGGCAGATGATGTGCAGGAAGGGACCCTGCACCATTTCCATGCAAGGTTAGGTCATCTTGCTTACGACGCGGTTGAAAAACTCGCTAAAGACCCCAGGTCGGGCATCAGAATCATTGATCATGCTCGGCCAAACTGCTTGACCTGTGCCGAAGGCAGAGGTCAAAGGTCCCGGCAGCCAAAAAAGACTCCGGAAAAAATTCCCCTATAGACAGAGTTGGCGGGGTGATATGCAGCGACCTCAAATGTCCCATCACCCCAAGAGACGGACGTGGCAACAGGTACCTAGTGGTTTTTGTTGACCACTTTTCGAATTATGTACGAGTCTTTGCTGCACGGTCAAAAGACCGCGCAGCAAAGATGTTCGAGCATTTTCTCTGCTGGTTTGAAAAGGAATTTGATTGCCGGATTCACGTGTTACGCACGGATGGCGGTGGAGAGTTTAAAACAGTGGATCTCTTCTGCAAACGGACGGGGGTACGCCGGCAAATTACCGAAGCAGGTACCTCGGCATCCAATGGCAAAGCTGAGCGCATGAACCGAACCATATTTAATATGGTTCGGTGCATGATTTTTGAATCGGGGGTGCCCCTGATGTTCTGGACAGAAGCGGCTGAGTATGCGACGTATATACTCAACCGCAGTCCAACTCGTTCGAATCCAGGCGGGGCACCTCCGATTCAGATGCTAACTGGAAAGCCGACTGATGTCAGTGATATTGTTGTCTTCGGGTCTCCATGCATGGTATGGAGAGACCCGCGGAAAAAATAGCTGGCTAAGCATGCCGAACGGGCGCTTATACTCGGCAGGAATGATGAAACTAAAGGATTCAAGGTTTTACTCCTGAAAGACCGGGTGGTAACTACCACCCGACATGTCACTCAGATCGAGACACTGAGTGAGGACGCCAACCAGAAAATAGCACGGCTACTGCAGGGAGAGATAAGTGAAAACCTTGAAGAAAGTGTGTCACGCCAAGAAAGCGTCGAAGAGCAAGGAAACAAAGTTGCTCAAGCAAGTCCCGGGGATCGCGAGTTTCAGGATGGTAAGCAAAAGGGCTCCAAGAAACAACCCACGCAGAGAAAATCAAGCAGAGCAAGGAAAAAGACTTACAAGGCAGCAGCATTGGCTACAGAACAGGAAGAAAATGAAAACGAAAATTCAAGTCAAGCGGAAGTTAACGAAGTGCCACCGAGTGTCGAAGGTGGAAGTGGAAATTTACTGGTTGCTTTCGCAGTGGTGGATACTTCCAGTGAAGTCGATGACACGGCAGTGAAAACGCAGACCCCTCTACCTATTCTGAGGCCCATAACGGACCCCAATCAGAAAAATGGAGGGCTGCAGAGCAAGAAGAATTAAAGTCACTGGAAGAGTTGGGGACCTGGAAGGTCATCAGGCGCAAACAAGTAAAAAAGCCCCTGCCAACCAAATGGGTTTATAAAACCAAACGGAAAGCTGATGGCAGGGTTGAAAGGTACAAAGCGCGTCTTGTTGCCCGTGGAGATAAGCAGGTCTTTGGTGAAGATTACTTTATGACATTTTCTATGGTCATGGAATTAAACAATGTGAAGATTATATTGATTTTGGCAAAGATTTGGGGGGTGCCGGCGCGGCACGGTGATGTGCCCAGCGCATACCCAAAGGCACCAACCGAAGGAGAGTGAGAGATACATCTGCAGATACCAAAAGGTATGGAGATCAGCAGTGAAAGACTTGAAGATTTGGGCGTCGAAAGTACGAAAGAGTTGGTGCCTAAATTGGAAAGAAACCTATACGGTTTGAAGCAAGCTGGCCGACTTTGGTACGAGTTATTGCGAAAGACACTGGTCGATATGGGTTTCAAGCAATGCTTGACGGATACCTGCATTTTCGTGCGATTTGTTGATGAAAATACGATTCTAGTGGGTGTATATGTGGATGACCTGCTGGTCACCGCAATAAACCAAAGCCTCGTGGATGAATTTTTCGGAAAAATGAGTGTTTTGGAACTCAAGGACCTAGGGAAGGTCGAAAAGTTCCTAGGCATGCGAATCGAAGGAGAAAACGAACTAGAGTACCATATCGACCAGCAGAGTACTATTGAGGAAATGTTGGAAAGACATGGATTGCAGGATGCAAATGCTGTCAAAACTCCGGTTCTCAAAGAAACATTGTCAGGACCCGCAAACCTGAAGTTACCGGCGAAGTTTGACGGAAGTGTCCCGACCATAAAAGATTTTCAATCTCTTGTCGGAAGTCTGTTATGGATATCCCGGTGCACCCGTCCCGATATTGCTTTCGCGGTGCACCGGGCGACACGACACACGCATGCGCTTAGTCTATTGGACTACCAGATGGCGAAGCGCATTGCGCGTTACTTGAAAGGAACCAAGACATTGAAATTAAAGTTGAAACACGATGAAGGTGAATCTTCACCGATACGCATCGTGAGTTACAGCGACGCAGACTTTGCCGCCGATAAAGAAGACAGAAAGAGTATAAGTGCGACCGTGATTTTCGTAAATGGAATGATTGCGGGTTGGAACTGCAAGAAGCAGGGTGCTGTTGCATTGCCCACTGCCGAAGCGGAATTTGTGGCCGCTGCAGTCGGAGGCAGGCAAGCACTTGGAATCAAAGAATTGTTCAATGAAATTGGAGTGCATTCAAGAATTCCGATTGTGCTCAAGATTGACAACCAAGCTGCCATCAAGCAGTTGCAGAACGAAGCAAGTGCGTCAAGTTCGAAACATGTGGATATAAAGTTGAAGTTCATCAAAGATTATACCAAGAAGGGCAAGATGCGGCCCGAACATGTATCCACCGCAGACATGGTTGCTGATCTCTTAACTAAGACATTAGGTGCGCCAAGGATGGCGGAACTACGAGAACAAATTGGACTGAATTGATTGTTGGAAAGTCTTGTGTGGGTCATTACGCTATTGTGGATGAACGG
This sequence comes from Sclerospora graminicola, assembly GCA_001887855.2. Taxonomy (NCBI): domain Eukaryota; phylum Oomycota; class Peronosporomycetes; order Peronosporales; family Peronosporaceae; genus Sclerospora; species Sclerospora graminicola. The sequence goes on from MIQA02024130.1 coordinate 30,463, forward strand.
TTATCGAGGACCCGATACATGTGTGCATGAAGAGGTGTCCCGGTATTTCTCGGAAGGAGTGTTGGAATTTTGTACCCATTTGATGAAATGTGTGAAACATGAAATTCCAGTTTATTTTGCGATAATTACGACAGGACACCGTCACATAACATTTAGGTTACAGAAAAGGTCGATACTGATTTATTTTAGTAACTTTTTATATTAAACTTAACTTTTACTTCCTCCGGTGCCAAATAATTGAAAGATCGGTTTGAGAGGGTGGGTAAAATTACTGAAAGAAGTAGAAGTCGATATTCATCAAGTATCAATTTATGCTTATATAAAATATAAATACAATAATTAAAGTAGTGTACCCTAACCAAACCTCGCAAGATTAAAAAGATTATAAAATTATACAATAAATTATTAATCATGGTATTTACATTGGCCTTGCAAGGAAACATGACCTACGGGGTATGGAGTTTGCTTGAGCGAGTTGTACGTAGAGAATATTCGTCTTATAGAAATAGGAAAGACGTTGTCACCACCAATGACACCCGTTAGCTTAGATGATGTAAACTGCATTCAAATGCGACCGATAGCGGCTTTGCCACGATGTTGGCTTCGGGCAACGGCTGCGCGGCAAAACAGCATCAACCGAACGTACTCGCAGCTCGTGAACATGGGCAAGTCGTTCTTCATCATCCATACTCATCATCCACAAAGAATGATCTCAATCGGACGACAATTGAAGTCGTGGCGGGAGAATTCGGAAATGAGGAGAGGCGATTGCTTCATTCACATGGCCATAACTTTGTTGCTTCCTGTTCGATTTTAAAACGGTTGGTATCAGGTTGTAGCGTATGTAATTGGCTTTTATTATATCCAATCCGATTCGTTGGATTCTTATTATTGGTTGAAATAGATCATTTACAGTGTGAAACTTTCAATTATTTGGCATGGATAAGCGCAGCAAGGTTAAGGAAAAGCAAGCAGAAACAGATGCACGAACGTGGCACAAGCGGTTCAATCACGCTAACCAACAAGTAATCAAGAGCATGGATAAGAACAAGACAGTCCAAGGACTTAAGATCAATAAAACGTTGGCAAACTACGACTGTGTTCCGTGTGAAGTGGCTAAGGCCAAAACAATGACATTCGGTCATAAGACAAGGAAAGCCACAAGGCCATTGGAAAGGCTATGGCTTGATGTGGATTCGATTAAAGTAACGACAGCCTGTGGTGCAAGCATGTTTTTACTCGTCATAGATGAATATTCCCGATTCAAGTGGGTCTTCCTACTCAAGACAAAAGATGAGGCGGCGAACCATCTAACAAGACTGTTGCGAAGACTCAACACGGCATTCATACACCGACATCTAAGAATACAAGAGTTATTTTCGGATCAAGGAACAGAGTTCGTAAACAAGGAAGTGGATCAACTCTGCAAGGAAGAAGGAATTAGTGTACAAACAACGAACGCGTATTCTTCTCAAGAAAACGGCTTGGTGGAACGTGGAAACGGTGTGGTGGTGATGAAAGTGCGTGTATTACTTGAAGAAACACAACTACCATTCTCACTATGGGGAGAGGCACCTACATGTGGTAGATACCCTCAATGTGACAGGGTCACGGGTAATCAACGGGAAAAACCCTCATGAACTACTTTATGAAGAGAGACCGGATGTCTCGCACTTACGCACATGGGGATGCGCAGTGGACGTGTTAGTCATGAAGAACAAGAGTCAGAAGAAGGATAAGCTCAAACCGATCAAGATGCCAGGGTTGCTGATCGGTTACTAACGCAAACAAAAGGTTACAAGTGGATATGTGCACTTGATGGCAAGGTTGGCACAGCACGAGGTGGAAACATGACATTTCGAGAAGCCTACACTATAGATGCAAGTTATGTGCAGAAAATGATCGAAAATGCGTTTGGTGACGGCGATCACACTCTACCAGCTACCATCCCGTATGTACGGATGCGGGCAGGCATGGACAGCTTGGTCACAGAGGACGTATACAAGATACCTATTGCGGTGAGGCAGAGAGAAGATGAAAATAAACCAGTGGCATTGGCGTATGCCCCAACCAAGAAAGACAAAGAGGCATTGGCGTATGCCCCAGAAGAAGATAAACCAGAGGCATTGGCGTATGCCCAAAGAGAAGTGGTGGTCTCGGAAGAAGAGAACCAGGAAGAGATGCAGCCAGGAAGGCGCATTGATGGAAGGCCAGAGCGCAAGCGACAAAAGAACACAAGATATAAGGATTATATTGGAGTGAACAGTGTCGATACACGAGAGAAGATTGGAAATCTTCGCGCATTACAAGTGTTGGCTGTACGCACGGCGACATCGGTACAACCTTGTGAAAGGTTACTGGCAGATGACGTGAAGGTCCCACGATCATTCAAGGAAGCTGTGAAGGACTCACGCTTCGCGGAATATTGGCGAGCAGCAATGGATGAAGAGATGGATTCTCTTTGCCGCCATGGTGTATGGGAAGTGGTGCCTCGTAAGGAAACGAAAGGCAAGCTCACAGTAATTACAAACCGCTGGGTCTATGCGGTCAAGAAAGAAGAACATGGCTATGTTAAGCGATTTAAGGCGCGATTGGTTGTGCATGGATACAAGCAGACCTATGGAATCAACTACTTCGAAGCCTACGCTCCGGTTATTCGATTTGAAACCATCAGGGTGGCTATATATCTCGCAGTACAACGAGGTTGGTTTATCTTACAGTATGATGTGAAGACGGCGTTTCTTCATGGTGAACTTCAGGAAGAAGTCTTTATGGAACAGCCGGCGGGCTATGAAAGGCATGGCAAGAGCCATGTATGCAGGTTGATTAAGTCTCTTTACGGGTTGCGGCAGGCACCGCATGTATGGAATCAGAAATTGCATGAACATCTAGTTGCATTTGGATTCAAGCGTATTGAAAGCGATTACGGACTCTACGCCCGATACCAGGAGGGGGAGATATCAATGTTGCTTACGGTATATGTGGACGACCTACTACTGATGGGTCCACAGGCAGCATGTGAAGAAGTAAGAAGGCTCCTACAAACGACATTCGAGTTAGTAGATCTCGGTCCGGTGAAATACCTCCTTGGGGTAGAGGTGATTATAACCAAGAACTCAGTGTTTTTCAGTCAAGAAACGTACATCATGGAGATTTTGAAGCGTTTTGGCATGCAACATTGCAATGGTGCACCCACACCAGAAGGATCATCGTTGGTAACGACAAGCAAGAAGGAAGACATTCGAGACATGCCATATCGTGAAATAGTGGGCGCACTACAATACCTTGTCTCGGGATCGAGACCTGACATCGCACATGCAGAAAGGAAGTTGGGACAATACATGAGTTGTTTCGATCAGCAGCACTACGCACAAGCTAAGCGTGTGTTAAGGTACCTCAAGACTACATTCGACTATGGTTTGAGGATGCAAGTACAATGATCGAGTGATCCAACCAGTGGATCTAGTCGTGTATACGGATGCAGATTATGCCAATGATTCGGAAGACAGGAAGAGTGTAAGCGGATATGTAACACTAATTGATGGAGCTACAGTTTCGTACGGATCACGTAAGCAAGGCATTAACGCGTTGTCAACAATGGATGCGGAGTACTACGCTATGCATGAAGGTACAAAGGATAGACAATGGCTGAAGAAGTTATGTGAAGAACTCATGGTCGACTACAAGAAACCAAGGCTGTTGAGTGACAACATGGCGGCAATCTATTTAAGTGAAAAGCCGGGCAAGCATCACCATGTGAAACACATTGAAAACAAGTTTCATTACGTGCGTTCCTTGGTACAGGACAAGAGACTTACAACCGAGTATGTAAACACACAAGAACAGGTCGCGGATGTGATGACAAAGGCGCTGGCGCGCGTCAAGTTTGTTAAATTTTGGACTATGCTTGGTGTGGTGTCACGAAGAGCAGCGGCGTATGCTCGTGAAGGACAAAAGCTATCGATGGAAGAAGCTAAGGAAACAGGGGGAGAACAAGGCCCTGAAGAAAAGGATGAGTGCTTTGCACTATGGATTGAAGCAATGAAGAACGTTGCAGCTCAGGGGGAGCAATAAGATGGATATAGTAGAGTAGACCGCAGGGCGGGGCGGGGTCCAGAATGGCGGGTACGCGCAGGGCGCTAGGCCCTAGGAGCAGGGCTCAATGACATGGAAGCAATGGCGGGTACGCGCAGGGCGCTAGTCCCATAGAGCAGGGCTCGAAAAGAACCATTGAAAGTCAGCCAAAGGACAGAGTCTATGTGGATAGAAGATCGAACGCGGTTGTCGAGGGGGAGTGTTGGAAACGGTAGAAGTGCGACAACCCGCTATGATCAGAACATACAAAAGGTAAGATATATTAGATAATTATAGTCTAACCTAATATATATAGGGCGTGCGGTATGGGTGCAGGATGAGAAGTGGGATGGAGTAGTGCGGGGCACTCACTCCAAGGTAACCGAGCAGGGCTCGATGGTTAGTTGTCAATTATCCCTCACCTGCACACCCAACCGAGTCCCCGGAGCCATTCTGGCCCCGCCTGTTGTGGGTTTACGTATTTCCTTATAACAAGTGCTAATTAGGAGTTAAACTATTACTAATTATGGGTACACTCAGTGGTACACCAGATCCTACACAAGGTACGACTGACCCTAATTTAGGTAGTTTACAACATTCCAACACTAGCAACAGCCCCTTGACTTCAGTGAGCGCCATGGAGACATGTGCGCAATCATGTGAGGTCGATCATATTGAAGTGGCAGTAGCAATTCTTCTGACTGAACTGCTTCAGCTATTTATTAGAAGTATACGCAACATGACGCACCTCAAGACGCCGAACAGGCGTGCTTTAAGCTAGCAGAGCGAAAAGCAAGTATCTATCGACGTAATAAGTGAAGAACATGCCTAGTCATGTTACATGTATTTGCATTTGAGCCTAAGATCTGCCTACCCTACCGGTTGTACCGGTAGGGTACCGGTTTTACTCGAAAGTAAAGGAAGGTGATCCTCTAAAGTCATAATGCGTATCGACGGTCAAAAGCAAAACGACAAGAAGTTTCACAACCAAGGAACAGGTTTTCTGTATCCTTCCTTTAAAACAGATGGCTGTGTATTTTGTTCGTTTATTCGTAACTAATATGGGTTCTACAGTATATTGGGGGTGGGCTATGGTTTTGGGGGTGGTTATAAACGTGCCCTTCAGCCAATTACTATAATAATAATAATAAAGGTACTGTAAGTCATTAACTATTGGCTACTATAAACTTACTGTAAGTCATTAACTATTGGCTACTATAAACTTACTGACTCTCACTACAAATTCCGAGTCTGGATTATCGGGAGGAGTATGGTGATCGATAACGTTATGATACTTCTTCTGACGCGAAGATGCGATTGAAATGTTGAAAAAGCACTGTATGCATAAACACCATCTTCTCGCACTTGAGTTCGTTGTCGTTCTAGAGCCGCTACTTGGCCCAATTGGGACTAGCACTGGTTCCAAATATATTCCGTGTGTTCAAAATGATTCCTCCGTTTGCCTTCAAAAATTGACTCGTTACGAAGTTGCCACAGCCAAACTTAATCTATCCCGCTCATTCCCCACCATAAGCGGCTCATTTGCTCCTCATATTCGTATAATTGAACACCATATTTGTCGGTCATTTCTTGTGCCATTGCTGATGAAATTCCCGGCGCTTGTCGTGTCGCTATTAAATATTTATAACGGTGCAGTTTGGCTGGACTTGATGATTTGCCTGTCCAGTGTTCTATGAATCGGATCTAAAACCTTTGAGCACTCACACAACCCCAAAGAATATGTGCTACGTCCGAACGCGTACTGGTACAATCCTCGGCAAGCACACAGTTGGTGAGTACGTTCTCCTCGGAATAGAACGTATTTAATTTCATGGTTGCTGTTCTGTATATTACCCAAAGTTGGTAATCTGATAGCATGTGACCATGCTTCCAGATCGCTTTTGGAGTCTGGTTTTGGACTGATGACCACCAGGAGTCCTGTTACCGTCGTGTTGCCCATTTTTGTACGACTTGTGGTAATGCATGTGCCATCGCCTGTCAATACACTTTTTTAAAGTATCGTTTAAACCTTGTTGGTATTCTCCAGATTGAGGATGTTGCTTCCTCAAGAGACCAAGCATAATCTACTCGCTACTTGGTATCGGTGTGGTGTTGAATGGTTTGACACGCAAGCGCGATGATGGCACATATCGAGAAAGGCTTGAGCGAGGCCGTTAACCGACAAGAGTCAACGCAGAGAGTAATCACGCTTGATGGATCGTTTGAGCTGTTCGACTGGGTTGTTCGTCTTGGCGTATCCTGGTGGGGTAACAATACAATACCAGCGGTTAAATGTCCGGAGAGCCAATGTTGTGAGAAAACGCTCGAATTCGCGGAGCGCGAGGTTGTTCTTCTATCAAGTTACATCAACAGCAACCCGTTCATCCAACTCGCTCACCGAGCGGGCATAGTGAATACCGTAAACGTCTCGGAGTACCTTCGGGCGCATCTCTGGAGGAACAAATGCGATGCACTTTCGCACGTTCTGCATTACGTGTTAGAAAAACAGAAAGTAGATCGACGGAGTTGCTTGGTGGAGATCTTGTGCCACAACCGATTCGAGCGCATTTTGCTGCGCAAAATCGGCATATTAGATAATATAAGTGCATCCTCTAAATATTTAAGCTCAGTTTTTTCGACAAGCCACTATCGAAAGCACACAGAAATGACAGGCTAAGGCGGTTGAAATGTTCATGGAAGGGCGCATTCGAGCACGCCTCCGTGCATACAGCAAGATGATGCCCATAAGTGCATCCGCTAAATATTTAAGTTCAGCGTTTCCGACAAGCCACAGTGGGAAATAATCGAATACACACAGAAAAAGACAGGCTGAGGCTGTTGAACTTTTTATGGAAGGGCGCATTGGAGCAATCCTCCGTGCATACAGCAAAATGATGCCCTCTATGATTTCAGCAATAAGACTAAAAGGAGATTCTGCGTAAGTTACATTTGCTATTTATATTTCTATGAAAGCTATCTCACATATCACAGAACCCAGTCCCGCCACTCGTAGCAACCGCCCAATTGGTTGATGCCCGTGAGGTCATTCGCTTGTTGTTCTAAAGTGAAACCAACATGGTGGTTTTTGGACATGACAATGGAATCTACCCCGTCAGCGCATAAATAACCATGCTCGTGGTGTATTCATCGATCGTGTTCAGAAGTTGATAATCAATTATGAGCAGAGGGAATATAATTCTGACGATCGAAAACGCCAAACGGCGCCACTTTATTAGAGTGCACACGGAATTTCTCAACAAACCTGGGAATTCCTACATTTATAACTGTATTTGACAGCCAAACGAAAACTTAGGAGTGGAAAACGAGTGCTACTGGTTGGACACTGCTGCTTTAAGTTCCTTCAAGAGGAAATCAACGAAGCGCCTCTCGTCCTCATCCGT
>MIQA02024131.1:0-32940 GCA_001887855.2 Sclerospora graminicola
CCTTCTTTCAGACTTTGTATATAATATCTCGGCATTCATCAATACTTTGATCCCAAGTAATGGCGGATTCAATTTGAAGCATACTCGTCGTTAGGCGATCTGTAATCATGTTGTGAATCTGGTCCTCCTTGGATCCCGGAAATGGATATGGCATTCGTCTATTTGCTAAGTGACATCTTGATACACTTGGGTCTTTCAGACATAGAAAGACCTGATTATGATCGAAAAAAACTGGTGGAGCCTCTACTGCTACCCAGACCACCCAGCTTTTCCAGTTCTCTGAGACGTAAAATCTATCTATCCGACTAGCTTGATTTCCCTGCCAGTAAGTGTAGTGATCTGAAGGGTCAATGGATAACTCACCCATTACAGGCACCAATAACAGCCCAGCGTCCCATAATTGCCAATCTGTAATTAGCCGCGTTAGAGCGTTACTCTCTGGTCGTGTCGTCCGTGTTCCCCCCAAGCGATCTAAAGCTGGAGTGTCGACACAATTGAAGTTACCACCGACAAAACAATTCTTGGGCTTACGGTGAAAGAGATTTCGTAGATCACCAAAAAATAACTCTCGACTTTTTGCATCACTTGACGGTCTATAGATATTGACTAATACGATGTCATTTCACTTCACGATTATGACACGATTCGTCCATTTCTCGGTTAACCAGGGGCTGATTTGATCCGCTACGTTAGGACAAACCAGAATCGCCACCCCCCCTGTTTTTGAGGATGCACACTCCAATAAGATAGCGTTTTATTTCGGCCTTGCTGTCCCCACAGAAGTTCCCATTTCTTCGAAACTTCTCCCGTTCCGTAGCGGAGACTATATGTCTCCTGAAGTAGTATAATTTGCGCACAATATTCAGAACCACCTCGTCGCCATGAGTTCATCCAGTCTGAGATATCTTTTTGCGCGAAGCCCCTTACATTTTGACTTAAAATTATATTCGTCAAGTGATTAGATATGGTCGATACTGACTCCATAACCGGTACATATTCCATATCCTTTAATAGTCGATGTTTCGTAAAAATATCAAGATTCTGCATATCATAATACGTATGACTTGAAAGAGGGCTCTAAACGGTGCCCTTAGTAGCTACCCTGATCCTGCTGATCATGCTCAATGGCTCTCGCACCACCCACACTTGCTGCTTGGGCAACATTTGTCGAGTTGACGTAAGCGAAGAGATCTTTCCAAGCCTCCGACCCCCCTTTTTCTAATGCAGTCACCTTTGCCACATAGTCTTGACTAATTTCCATAACTTTGAGATGTCTCTGAAGTAAACATAATATGGTGTCTGCTGGGTGGTAATTATCCCCGAGTATATCTGCCAATTGTTCTGCAAACAAATGAGAACTAAGAAGCATTGTTGCCAAGAGAAGGACTTGCCTAGGTGCCAGTAACTTCAGAACCGTATTGCCACCAAATTGAATCTTCCTTAAACGAAATCATTCCTGCGAACTGTTCATGATCGCCTGTTTTTGCCCTTTCGTTTTCATCACATTAAAGCGTTGTTCCCACTCCAAGAACCATTGGACCGAAATATCCATTAAACCTTCACGTTTCCCAGCATCAACAACAGCCAGCCAACATTGTTCTCTCCAAGGTTTAATCAGTTCCACTAACACGCTTGAATGAACACTGTCCAGAATATAATGTGATCCTGGCATATCTTTGATCGAATGCAGTAAACGGTTAGCCTCTAGGTGGGCTGCCTTGATCCATAAAGTCTTCGTCGAACTGACTAATGGAAAAGGAATGCCAGTTTGTTCCTCCCAAGTGACTAATATCTTATGCCAAGCTGTCTTAAAATCCTCAAGCGAAATGGTGGGCAAATGCGTATCTTTCTCACATTTCATAAATTCATCTATCAATTCCCGTTGAACTGGTACTATTTCCATTGACCCTGTACTCTCATCGATGTCAGTCCGACGACAAATTCGTTTTGACGTGGGGCTATCTCCACCGCCTAATTCGTGAGTGTCCTGAGAACTTCCTGATTGTTCTGTTGGCTGACCCTGAACTTGATCCATCCGAAATCTGTAACATCTCCTGTTCTGGTTGATTATCCATCCATCCACACTTTCTGATACCACTGTTGGAGAATAGGTTCTGAAATTTTGTAAAACCATAGTGCTGGTGTCTGGGCCAGTGAGATTGGCTTCCATCAAACGCTCTTGTTCCGGCAGAGATAACTTACTTACTGTATCTGCGAGAAAATGTAATACTTCACACATTCTCGGGTCTTTTGTCATAATGATCTCAGTTATCTCGCAATTTAATCCGTGATGGATGGTTGGACCATTCAGACGTTGTAACAGATCGTCGAAATTTCCATCCCAATCATCAGGGTCCCGCGGTGAATTATTTCAGTAATTAGTCATCGTACCACCGTCACTGACGGCTAGCTCTTGTGATGATGTTCGCGAATCTGATTCCCGGATTCGAATGTGCTCCGCGCCCTCCTTCTCATCATCATAATCATCGTCATCACTGCTTTGATCCATATCAATATCCTCCGATTGCACGCTACGTTCACCACTTAAGATTGCTGAATAATGTTGCTCACTATACTCCAAAATTAAAGGCCTTTTCCATCGTGATACTCCGACACGTCTTCTTTCAAAAATGCTCGAATCCTTTCGTAAAAAACACTCACTGTGACAAGATATTCCCCATAAGTTTTCGCCCTTATTGTCCTAGTTTCGGGTGTAAAGTAAAGCAACCCTGGTACTTTAGCACCAGGAGGCTGGCAGATCACGTAAATGTCTCTTTCTAACAAAGTACTTATTGACATAAGAGTGTCATTACTCCCCCAAGATGTGCGAGGAATGTTTTCCTGAATTTTGGAGCTGCTTTCCGCGAACTCCAGTAAGTATTGTTGAAACAGCCTCTTCGATTCTTTTGGAGATATCCGCGCATAGCCACGACCAAGTTCAAGAAGCGTTGATTTCCTCGCCTCATGTGCAAATTTGTCATCAAAGTCCATGAGAGCACGCGCTAAACATCGTTTCTTAAGCTGCTTCGTCATCTTTTCCAGTATCTCCACATTGTCCTTCAGTTTCTCTGAACATGTAAGTGCCTGGCACACCGCATAGAGTTGGCAATTACCTGTCGCAGGTGTCGGCGTCCTCTTAAGCCCTAGGAATTGAAGTACCTTGGTAACAGATGTGAACTCTTGTTGCGGTACATCCCCAGTATCCATAGGTTCATACACACGGACAGGCCCCTCATCCCGTTCAATTTCATCCATCACCGACGCAATGTAGGTTTTCACCTTCCCTTCGAGCATGAGCAGGGCACTGGCCTTCTTCTGGGGGATCAACGCCTGCTGCTCCCGTTCCTTTTTCTTTACCAACCGGTCCTTTTGCTTGGTAGCTAGCTACCTGTTGGCTCTTTTCCGTAACATCCTTAGACGTTATATTCCTTTGGGTTCCACCCAGCCTTTGCGATGTACTGTCCCTTGATTTCTGAATGTCCTTTTGTAAACTGGAAACCACTTTTGGAATTGGTGCCTTTTCCGCCTCATCTGCTACCACAGATTGGCGAGCAGGTTGTCTGCCTTTCTTCTTCATTACAGTTATCCATTCGGGCGAAGCCTACTGTCGCTGTGTCCTTTGGAGGGTGGTGTCCGCCGTCCGCCACCTTCCTGGCCGTAAATCCACCTCCGATTTTTTAGACGGGGTCACACATGACACCACCCGTGCACTCTTTCGTCATTCTCCGGCGCATCCGTCTCCTCCTGCTGCTTTGCCAACGCTGTGGCCGAGAGTTGCTTTTCTTGTACCGCTTCCACCTGCGCCCTCAACTCCTCTATACTGCGAAATGTTGTTTTTGGAGATGCGTAATGTTTTAGCTCCTCTAGTTTGACTTCGATACATTTCTTCTTTAATAATTCCGTAAGAGGGGTGACACAGTTACTCATTGGATAGCCGATATCTCCACATCGAAGACATTGTTTCTTTCCGCGCATAGAAGGGTGCTCAACGACTAGCATCGTTTGGCCCCAGTAGATACGTCTAATATCTAGTAGTGCTGTCGGACAGGCATCCGACTCCACTATCAATTCTCAAAACGTTGATGTATCCGAGAAAGGTACACTTTTATCTAGATCATCGAGTCGAAATTCCATACCAAGAAGCTTTCTCAGAAATCCAGATAACTTTAATAAGTCCACAGATCGTGTTATGTTTTTCAAAATACACGAATAATAACATTTGTGCTCAAAACTTTCACCGTTACTGTCACGTTGGGATTCCCATGCCGATCCACGAACAGTTGATACTTGTTGATGTAAATTACGTAACAAATGATCATACCGATGAAATGGTACTGTAATTCCTTCGAACTTCCTTGCCATGTCACGCGTATAGAAATGAAAGTAGAGGGCATGGTTTCCACTGCCATAGCTGATGTTTTTGATCAGCGCTACCATTTTCCATAGAGCCACGCTCCCCGACCCTCTTGTCGACGCAGCTGTCGCTATACTTTCCTGAATACTTTTAGTACTCAAGAAGGCTTCCTTAATTGGGCTCTCGCCTCTTAGATCCATAACAAGGCACCCTTCAACTTGGGCCCTTATCGTGTGGACAAGCTGAACTTGTTCATCGATCTTCATAATCCGCTTCAGAAATTGGGGTAACTGCTTCGCAATGATAGTACCTTCAACTAAACCTTGCACGATACGCCACTCGTCCGCACTTCCTTCTCGTACCATCATTGGCGCGAATTTTCCTTTTTCACAAACCGCTCTCAAACGAACGATTTCATCCGGAGTATATACCTCTGTCTTAAATAGGAAGGTTTTCGTCAGGAATTTGTCTTCTTTCTCTGCACAAGCTTGTCCTGCGACCTTGCTCGTCCATCCTTTTAGAGGTGCCGGTAGTAACTCATCTTTTTTACCTTCTCCTGGCTTATTGCTTTCCATAATATTCATTCAAATGATTGAGGTGAGCGTTGAGCAAGCAGCACTGAGCCAACCACCTGCTTTCTCCTCACCTCCCAGTCCTTCTTCGCCTCCACAACAATCAGTTCGTAATAATCTGGGAGTCTCTCTCCTTCCGCCGCTTTCAGAAGTGGGAGGCGTTTCGCCGCCTCCGATAATTTTGATACCGGGCCTCTGGTCTTGACATAAATGGACGTAAACCGCTCCTGGTTTAACTCCAGCCAGGCCTTTGCTCTTGGTTTGGTCTTTACTGCTTGGCTGAGCGCTGTCTTAAGGGCTTGTGCCAGATGCTTTGGCTCCTGTGAATCAGCTGATCCTATATCATGCTCAGGTGTTCTTCACTTGATTTTTTTTACTTCTACTGGATTCTTAGGATCAACTGTCGATTTTATGTCACTAACTATTATATCGCAAATTTAGAACTAAGGGTTGTCAAGATAGTATACAGTTTGGTGTCCGGTGTTACATGCATAATCAAAGCAGTACGAATCTGCACGAAGTGCAAAATGTTGGGGGAGTATAACTGATAAAGTGTTTAAAGCTCGCACATCGTATCCAATGATGGACCATCCACTTTATGAACGGCATCATCTTGGAAGTTACATGTCTCGCCCTCATATAGTGCACACATCCAAACTCGAAGCGCAGCGGCGAAGCATTTTCACCCTGTTGCTCATTCATACTCATCGAACAGTTTAATGGAAGATTTTAACTCGGCACCAAAATCGGAAAAATGGGAGCTGGCTACAATCAAAGGACATCTTTACCTCTTTGCAAAGGACCGACAGGCTCGCGGTTTATTCAGAAAAGCTCGAAAAGACCGACAAACGCTTGAAAGCTGACGCTTTTAATTAGATATTTCCAAACTTACTCCTACTGATGACGGACGTGTTCAGAAATTATGTCACTCAGAAATTTCTTGAGTATGGTTCTCTGGAGCAGCAGCAGCTGTTGGTCAAGCGCTAGAGGTGACTCAGGTGGAGGAGCTAAAAGGGCATGTTACGAAGTGCGTTGTTGACCAAAATCTTGCAGAAATGCATCGAGGCAGCATCGTGGGAGAGGGTAGCCGTGTGCAATTGAATGGGACTCAAACGTCATTGTAAAGGTGCGGCTGGATCTCAGATTTGTCCATTTAGACTGTCTTAAGCTCCCGCTTGAGCTGGTGCTACTGCTGGTACTTAACCGTTCATATCGTCGTACCTTTTCTTATAACATTATTTACGAGCTATGGAGCTGTTAGAATAGTAGCGAGAGCATTTGGGAGATTTGAATCCAAAAGCTCGGGCCTTAATACTTTCATATGGAGATAACGCTGATGAGTCTATAATGAACTCAAAGATTGATTCCGAGTTTGTTAACGTGTAAAATAGGCAGTGCTTATATCTGTCATGTGTACTAATGCATGTGTACTGCTGTACCAGTATACGTGTACCTTTTTGACATCCCTAACCATTTCTGAGTCTTTGTTGGCTACCGTCTTCAAAAAGGTTGTTGTTGTTGTAAATCGCAGCCTATTTAGCCTCTTAACTATTAGCTACAATAAAATTCCTAAGAGCAGATTTTAAAGCTATCTCTGATCGCCTATCTCCGTGCGTGAGGGAATGTAATCTCTCGCGCGGATCAATTGAGTGGTCCCGTAACCCTTCCTGGAAACATTCTAAAAAAACTTGAAGTTTAATCCCCCGCAATCTTGATACAGGGTGTTGCTGTTCATACAACGCGACCGCCGCTATCTGTGCTATGGTTTTACTCCACACGATGTGAAAATGTTCATACTTTGACTTGTCAACTCCTTGGTGAACTGTCTCATTCCGTAACTGCCACATCACGTCATGCCAATTAAGCAAAAAGCCCACCAAAGACGTTTTAATCCCACGCTACAAGCCTCAGCTTGTTGTCCACATCTGTTCCGTAATCGTTCCATCATCGTTTCCGAAATACGAGGCGCTTCACGTGTTGCAAAATGACATTGTGCTTGCAGAACCTCATGTTCTGTCACCCACCAGCCGTTCCAGCTACTTAGAAGTCGAAGCCAAAATGTTTTGGCCAGACTGCACCCCCACACAATATGTGTGACGCCTTTCCCGGGTGCACCACATTGACGATCCATGGCACACCCTCCTTGTTGATTATATCCATCATTGTAGACATTGAGACCGTCTTCAAAAAGGTGATTTGGTTAACATTAAAGGTGGTCAACCAAAATTGTGATTTTTTTGTTAAGTTTTTAGGACACCTTTTCAAAATCGTACAGAGCATCATCAAAACTGTGCAACGTAATTACGAAGCATTGTAAGAGTACTCGTCACAAATTGGGCGCAAAAATTTGCTCCTGGTAATCAGATTTCACTATTTTTATAAAATTACATTCATTCTTGAAAATGGAGTACGGCACTCACTATAAATAGGTTTCGCAAGGGCCAGTCAGCGTCATTGGCGGTGGAATGGAACGAAAAATATGCTTTGCTATTGAGCAGCCGAATCAGCCACGATCAAAGGAGAGGCAGATAAACTGATGACAAGGATTTAGAGTTTGAAGAGTACTGTAACATTTGAGAGCGCTGAGACAAAAAAGGACAGTTTGACTTAGCACGATTACATCTGAGAACGCTGAGAAACTGTTGAGAAGGATGATAGTTTGAAGAGCACTGCAACATCTAAGAACGCTGAGAAACTGTTGAGAAGGGATGGCAGTATCAGGGGCACAGTATGTACAGAAAATGAGAGCTACCTGAAGCAGTTTATCGTAGTCATCATTAACGGTTATTTGGTAAGCGGAGAGTTAGACATTGCCTGCGTTCGTGTGCTTCCACCCAGCTTTGATTGGAAGGATTGGACAGCAAAAATATCTTCATGATATACTTCGAAGTAAAAAATAGAGTGTGGACTCCATGGTGATTTTTTGGTACCAACCGTTTGGTGATTTTGTGATATTATTGTTAATGAAAAATCACCTTAATATTAAGAGGCGGTAGAAAACCCTGATATTGTGATTATTTTCAGTGTTGTTTTTGTGAAGTACGGTAAATCCAACTTTTGAGTCATCAAGGGTTAGGGTTGCACCAAAACCCCTACCTCTTTTCCCAACATACGTACAAACGTACCCGTTACATGGTACACGCTATTATTGAATCACGGAGCACGCTGATGCCACGCCACCGGCTCCACTCCTCGATCTCGTGGCCAGGCCATACTTTGCACGTCTAAGCTCACGATTGGCAAGGTCTTCGTGTCGGCGACGAGTTTAATCCAGGATTGTTGCCTTAATGACATTAAAAAAGAAAGCAGAGGCAAGAGCACTGCTCTGATCCGGTTAAAGCTAAACGTATTTCAGGATCATATTCAATATCTGTATTGCGATCTTCTGCGAAGTGTTTCGAAGTAAATGGACAGGTTCAGCTTTTTAAAAAAGGGCGTCGACGATACGCCAGGTACGATCGATAGAAATCTTTTAATATAACTACAAGAAAGAAGCGTTCGTTGAGTGATGTATTGTTTTAGTATTTCTAACACAAGGTAATTGGGTCAGTGTCTACCTCGTACTATGCTCGACAATGCAAAAGATGTATGGTATGATTTCATTTTAGCACGCTTCCTTCTCGTTTTGTAGCTTCTCAAGTTTATCGTTTCGTGTAGATACTCGACTCGTTCGTTGTGTTTGAATAGAGAAGAATTGCATCCCTTGGGAATACACGAAGAATTGCATCCGTTGTGAATGTTTACTTTTAACACAAGTAAACATTCCCAAATCATCTCTCTTTAAACACAACGAACGAATCAAGTATCAACACGAAAGGATAAACTGAGAAATAAATAATGAGCAACGTGTAAAACGTTACTTCGAAGTACACTTTTTGGCAACCCTAACCTTGATGACTCAAAAGTTGGATTTACGAGTTGGATATAGACTTCCCCGATCTAGGCCATGGTCCAAACGTTTTATTCTCATTCCCAAATCTGACATGTCCACGGGCACTTTTGGACCACGATACCAATTTCATTATATGCGACAGTCATGCGTTCCGTGCTGATTGTCATTTTGAAAAATGTTCGGTCCCACGCAAGAGGGTGCCGCTGCTGCTGCTTACGCCGCTGGTCATGCCGAGGCACGTGCTACTGTAGGAGACGCCACGCCGCGGCGTTCTCTACAGTGGACTGATGAGATGGTTACCGCTTTGCTGAGAATTCGTTTCGAAGAAGCTAGCGTTGCTTGTCGCATCTCGAAGGCAAAGACCAACAAGGGGAAAGAAGTGGCGTGGAGAATATTTGTGGTAACCTTGACTGAGAGACGGGTGTGACAATCACGGTGAAGCAGCTCCGCAGAAAATACGCGAAGCTCAAGACCGAGTACCGGAAGCACGCGGACGAGATCGGTCGCACGGGCAACAACGATACGCGTGTGAATCCCCCCTCTTACGTGCCTATTCTATTCGACTGGTTTGCTGGCCGCGGCGGCATTGCGAGCGAAGTCATCCTCGACACGGACAACGTCCCCGCCAATGTCGACGAAACTGACGACTTCAAGGACGCTGTCGCAGTCGCTACTGGCAACGGATCTGGTGCAGCCCGGAAGAAGCGACGAGTTGACGCTCTCGGCAAAAACCAGAGCGGTGTTACTCTTCTTGCTCGTGAGGTAGGTTGCGGCATGACGGCGATAGCAGATGCGATGAAAGCGGGGCGGCCTGACATCGACATCGCCCGGCTGCTTTAGACCCAGCACGAGGAGCACGTCGCTCTGGCGTCACAGATCGTCGACATGCAGCGTCAACAGAGCGTGCTTCTCGAGATGCTGGTCAAGGCCGTTGTTAAACCTTAGCTCAGCCAAGACTGTATGGGTATTACGAGAGCAAAATGCATTTACAATAGTAGGAAATTATCTCATGCGTTTTTTTTTACCTTTACGTTTTTATTCTTTTTGTTCCTTGTGCCGCAATTGCTGTGTAGCATGCACGAGATAGGCTGATGTTTGTGAGTATTTTGCGGATGGTAAAAAATAAATATGGTGATGCGACGTTTTAGTGCTGGCTCGGTGGAATTCGCTACATGTTTTTGAATAAGCACGCGCCCACCCAAATCGGCTGCCTTTTGAAGATAGTCAGTCGTAGGACCAAACTCTAGCGTTATGTCTACATCCCAATTGTCCTTGAAAGCGCGCGTCGAGGCAATAGATTTCTCTCCTGAAGGCAAGGTACGCACTTTTTATTTTTATTCCTACCTGTTTGGGTGTTTTGGGACTATATTTATCCGTTTGATCCCGCAGATGATGGTGATGGTACGGGGTAAGGACCTCGTGTTTGTCCGAATGCCGGACAATGAGGAGTTTTACACGATTCGAAACGCCAAAATTCCATGAGAACGAATCAAGTATCAACACGAAAGGATAAACTGAGAAATAAATAATGAGCAACGTGTAAAACGTTACTTCGAAGTACACTTTTTTGGCAACCCTAACCTTGATGACTCAAAAGTTGGATTTACGAGTTGGATATAGACTTCCCCGATCTAGGCCATGGTCCAAACGTTTTATAACATTCACAAATCTGGCATGTCCACGGGCACTTTTGGACCACGATACCAATTTCATTATATGCGACAGTCATGCGTTCCGTGCTGATTGTCATTTTGAAAAATGTTCGGTCCCACGCAAGAGGGTGCCGCTGCTGCTGCTTACGCCGCTGGTCATGCCGAGGCACGTGCTACTGTAGGAGACGCCACGCCGCGGCGTTCTCTACAGTGGACTGATGAGATGGTTACCGCTTTGCTGAGAATTCGTTTCGAAGAAGCTAGCGTTGCTTGTCGCATCTCGAAGGCAAAGACCGACAAGGGGAAAGAAGTGGCGTGGAGAATATTTGTGGCAACCTTGACTGAGAGACGGGTGTGACAATCACGGTGAAGCAGCTCCGCAGCAAATACGCGAAGCTCAAGACCGAGTACCGGAAGCACGCGGACGAGATTGGTCGCACGGGCAACAACGATACGCGTGTGAATCCCCCCTCTTACGTGCCTATTCTATTCGACTGGTTTGCTGGCCGCGGCGGCATTGCGAGCGAAGTCATCCTCGACACGGACTGGAAAGTGAGCAGTCTTGCCTGATTCCTGTGGTTACTTCCATTTTCTGTGATAGCTGTCCGTTCACTAGGAATTGCGCTGTTGTCTTCTCGTGTAGTTTAGCCATCAAGTCAATAAACGCTGCTAGGAAACCAAATTTCCGTAACACGTGCAGTAGATATGTCCTGTCGACCGTATCGTAGGCCTTCACAAAGTCAAGTAGCAGTATGCTCTCACTAGTTTGTTGTTGTCTGCGTTCCAGGATTGCCATCATCACTATTACCGACCTGTCCATTCTCCTCCCGTGCACAAATCCTTGCTACGAATCTCGTTTCAGCCTTGCCAAAAAAGTCTGCAGCCTTCCTGCCAGTATCTTAGAGAAAATCTTGTAACTTGTCTGAAGCAACGAAATCGGTCGATAGTCCATTACATTGTCCGAGTCTCCTTTTTTTCTGAGAGGAATTATGATCGCTTTGTAAAAGGAAGGCGGTGGATTTCCCCCACGTAACACTTCGTTGTACACCACTAATAAATCCTCCATCATGTCTTCGACAAAATCCTTGAAGAAATCATTGTTGAGTCCATCCTCTCCCGCTGCCTTTCGTCGTTCCAGCCGTTTCACTGCTTCAAGAATATCCACTGCCTCAATTGGGGCTAATAACGTCGCATTGTCCTCATCTGTCAACTGGGGAAAGTGTTCTGACGCCGCTAAATGCTCCAACCTTTGTTCCGACTCTAAAATATCCACTGTTCGATGTGATATCCCTAATATTGGCCTCCATCCCACTGCAAATTTATCTGCAATCTACGCTCCTTTGAAAGCGTCTTGAGGTCTCGCTAGAGTGATCTTTGACACCGTTTGGTGAGATTCCCATACCGAAGTCCGCCTGAATAGCCGACGAACTGTCGCCGGTGACCTTTGGTATCTTCGTCCCATTCTCCACCTGTTTTGTCGTAATAATTCCGCGCAGTCAATTTCCATACAGTCCTGTCTAGTATGGTCTCCATCGAAAAGTAACATATGGAGTCGTTGCGCTTTTCGCCTTCTCCGATTTGCTTGCCTTGTCCTCACCTTCTTGATCGCTAACTTCCATACATGTACTCTATGATCCCTCATATCTGCCCCTCCCAAACGTGTGACACCGTCTGACTGAGCTTGTTGCCGTATTTCCTCCGTCACTGTCTCCTGTCTTTGCCCATTTAAAGGGTAAAGCACTGGTGCATGTCTTGTTTTTGTATTCAAATTTCTAATATCGTGCTGCATCGTCAATTTCACTTCTTCATGGTCTGACTGTACCTTGGGATGCTTCACTGCCGTCCATACCACCTTCGAAAATTGTTCTTCTGAGATGTAGAAACGATCCTGCCGGCTAGCCGAGTCTCCTCGCCAAAAAGTGTACGGATGTCCACCGAAAGCTTTGACTCCATCCACACATTATATTGTACCAGTTGTGAGTCCTGTAATCGCCTCCTTCTCAGTAACTCCGAAAGTTCTTCACACTCCGTCCGCACTTGTTTTGTTGACCCATTTCTATCCAGTAGTGGGTCTTCTACGCAATTAAAATCTCCACATAAAATCGTAAATTCCGTCGTCGATTGAAACCATTCATCTAGTGCTGTGTAATAGTGTCCTCTACTTACTTCGAGTCGGCAGGCCCGTAGGTATTGATAATATGCCAGTTGTCGAAACAAATACCAATAGACCTCGTAGTCCATAGATGTTTCTTCCAGGGGGATATTAGGTGAGAATATTCTGGAAATATCAGTATTCCCGCCCCTGCTGTTCGATTTGTGCCAACGCTCCACAAAGCTAATTGATGTGTGTCGTCTTTGTACTGGTTTGCCCTTTCCCACATCTTCGTTAGGGTTGTGGCTTCTTCCAATGATGCAACGTGAGTTTCCTGAATTAGGACCCCCGCGACTTCTGGTTCTCGATGATCTTTGGTCCACGCCCGCATCCATTCATGTCGCCGTCCTTGGGTGAACCCCCGTACATTTTGGATGATCCATGAGAACCGTCCTGGATGGTTATTCTGCTCCTGATCTCGTAACGTTATTTCCGATTTCCATTTCTGAGTGTTGGCCTTGTATGTGTCCGCGTAAGTGACAGCGAATAGTTTGTTATGAGGCTCCCTTTGGGATATCATTCACTCTGCATTATCCATTGCGTAGCCCTTAGTAGGAAAGCGCCAGTGAATTTGGCTGCGAAAGTAGGGTAACATCTTCGGTTTCTAGCTCATTGGGTACTACAGACAGCATAAACTGATGAAGTTCGGCCCATTCCGTTTCTGTTGACATTTCACAGTTAGACATAAGCTCTTTATATCTTGCATTTACCTTCAACGCTTGGATGTGTCTCTTTAACTTGACCACTATAGTATCGTCTAACGCTGCGTCTTGTCCAAGCATAGCAGCAATAGTTGCTCCGTAAATGTGGGCTAATAATAGAATTTTACTTACCTGATGCCTCCTTTTGGGGGCACATAGCTTCACCAACGCATTCTGGCCATATGCCGCTCGTCGTAGTTTCGCCCATTCAGTCGCACTATTTCTCACCTTTTCTTCTGTTTCTCGTTTTGTAATATATGCACCCGCTCTTCCCACTCCTTGAACTCACTAGCCGCTACTGGGGCTATTTTGTCTCGTTTCCCTAGTGAGATCAGCTCCTCCCAGCACTGTCTCCTCCAGTCCCGGGCTAGAATAACAAAAATATCGTTTTGCAGTAATTCAAACAACTTGTGGGGGTGCGTGAAATGCCCGATTAGGTGAATAATCGCATCTCTGTCTGCTTCCAGTGCTTTTTTTCCACTCGTTCGTCGATGCTTCGACTTTGGGGATGACTGCGCCTTGTTGTACTCTCCATGCTTCCGCCATTTCGTTCCAGGCCTTCTTACATCCTAAGTCGTCGTCGAGTGGTGTCATACCTCTTTGACTTACCAAAGCCATTTCATCGTATAATTCTCATGTAACTGAGGTACTATCGTCTGGGTTCGTTGTGTCCTGCGTCTGTTCTTCCGAATCTCCTATCCACCCCTCTCCTGTCCGTTTCTTTCTCTTTCTCGATTTCACGGATTTATCTGGCACTTGCGCGTCTGCGTCACTGGCATCTAAGTACCCCGAAACTTGACTGTCTTCCCCGGACTGACTGGTAACAGAATCTTGTCCTGCCTCTAAGACTGATACCCCTCTCACGTGATTATACCATATCATCAACTTCGGTTCAGGTATGTCAAAATAGTGGGCCATGTTAGGCTGTCAGTGAGATCCGCCTCTAACAACCCCACTTGTTCGTCCTCTGCTCTCCAGGTTACTTTCATATGTAACACGTCTAGTAACATTCTTGCCTGCTTGGAATCTTGTCGGATTAGTGTATCCATCTGCCACCGAAATACGTGATGTATTTCTGAATCCTCTCTTCGTAGCGTCTGATAGACGATATCCCCTGTGTCCTTATTTCGTAATGCCCCTTCATTTGTTGATGTATGCTCCTCGTCCATATCCTTGCCCTGTTTTTCTCCACCCTCTGGTCCGTCATAACATGCTACCGTCGTGCTTGTTGGTGCCTCCATAGCGACGTCGTGGTCTAGTGATGAAGACTTGTCTGTTCCTTCTCGTCTCCAGCCATGTACATATGCCTGATAATGTGCTTGTTGGAAATGGAGTACGATCGGCAGTTTGGTAGTATCGGTTCCCGCTTGTTCCTTTAAATTCGTGACCCTTTGAATACAACTGCTCATTGTAATCGGAAATTCCCCACAGGTGGCGTACTTCCTCTTCTTGTAGATCCTCGTTTCAGGTGCATAGTGGATTGCTCCTAGGGTCCCTGACTCTGCATCTCTACTAATCACAAAAATGTCACGTTAAAGGAACGTACCTATACTACTCAGCGTGTCATTGCTTCCCCATGTTTCTGCTCCTATTACCGTACTCACTGCAGAAGCACTTGCCTTGTATGCCTCCAAATACTTACGAAACTCTTGTTCTGTGGTTTGGGCTGACATTTTATCATAACCCCTTCCTAGACTGCGCAGAGTCTGTTTCTGACCCCAGGCGGGAACTTTATCCCGAAGTCCATTTTCGCTCGTTCTACGCATCCTTGTTTTATGCTTTTTGCACCCTGCTCCAGTGTCGGGATGTCTTCTACTAAGTTAGAGTTCATCAACGCCTGTACCACACTGTATGCTTGGCAATTTCCTGTTACCGGAGTCTGCACTAACTGCAGCCCCATCATAATCATCGCATCGGGAAGGTTCCATTTCCGCGTATCATCTATGCCTTCAGTCGTCCACGTAAACCAGGAAAGCGGGCCCCAAATCGTATTCGTTTGTGCCACTAGTCTTTTTATACTCTTCTTCGCCTCCGCTTCTTGAATTTGAAGCTCCGTGTTCTCGATCTGTTTGTCCTTTGCCGTCCCCCCTTTTTCTTTCTATTTTGTGTTTGCCTTTGGTGATACCTCGTTCCGTTGTGTCCTTGCGGCGTCTGTCCGCTGTTCTGGGTCCTGTTCCGGCTCTGGTTGTCCCTTGGTATTGTCCTGTTTAGTGCTGGTTCCGGTTCTTCTCTCTTTGTGTTCTTTAGTGTTCACCCCACCTATTCTCCCCTCCTCCCTACGGTCTGTACTATATCTTTTTCTATACCTGATTTTTTGACATGCATTCCTATTGGTATTCCGCTTTTTTCTGTCGAATTTTTCTTTTTGTTTTGGACTTCCATCCACTCTTCCTTTTGCTCAATTGGAGTCGTTGTCGCTTCCTCTTGTTTTGACTCCTTCTGGGGATCGTTAGCTTCTGTCGTCTCCCCTGCTACCTCCCCTGGTTGCGTGCTTTGTGAGGCCTGCTCGGGTGAGTTTATGGTGACCGACTTACTCTCTTTGATACTAATCGATGTGGATTCTTTCTCTTCTCCTTTTTGTTGTGCTTCATAGAAATTGGTGACTTCTTGGAATAGATCTTCCATGCTAGCAAAGGTCGGTGGTGGTGCAGTAATCGTGTTTACCTCCTCCACGGACACCCAGATACAGTTTTCCTCTCGCAATGTTTTTTCCGAGGTCGGATATCCTCGCATCTGATTTCCGACCTCCCCACAACGAAGACAATGGCGTCGTCCTCTAGTCGAGGGGTGCTCGACTAATAACATGATGCCACACCAAAATATTCTTCGGATGCCCTCTAACACCTTAGGACAACCTACCGCTGTAATCCTTAGTTCCCAGTCTAACGACGACGCTGCCATTAGCCCTCCCTGATCCATTTCCTGTAGGCGGAAAGGCATTTTCACCCGCTCGTCCAGGAAAGCATTTAATTTCGGAATGTCAATGTTTCTAGATACATTCCGAAGTCAAACTGTATATACTTGTTGTGTGCCGATAATGCCTCTTTAATGATACCCGTGTCGTTTCCACACTGAGTCATCAATTTCATCTTGTTCTGGTGCATGTTCATTGATTAGGCGATGCATGTGTTTGTGATAGGGCACTTCCACCTTATCAAATTTTCTTGCCGCCTCTCGCGTGTAAAAATGGAAATTCAATCGATGATTTGAGCAGCCGTAACTTATTCCTTTTACCTTTGCTAACATTTCCCACAATTTACCTTGCGTTATCCCCCGTGCCGTCGCTGACATCGCTATGCTTTCTTGGATACTCTTTGTGCTTTGAAAGACCCCCTTGATCGGCATTTCACCTCTCATATCCATGCTTAAGCATCCTTCTACTTGCGTTCTGATGGATTAACCGTAGCTTTTGTGCGCTTGTCATTATATTCCATAAAAACGGCGGCAAGTAACGTGCCAAGATCGACCCTTCCGCAAGCCCTTTGACAATTCGCCACTCATGGGCTTTACCTGTTCGCACTTTCCCATCCAATCCTTGTGCTTCTTCCTTCTTACATACCTTATAGAGCAAGTTAATTTCCTCCTGCTTGCAGTGCGCCTTGTTGAATAAAAAATCCTCCTTGTTCGTCAGACTTTGTGGTTTGCCTTCTTTCTCCCCAATTACTTTATGGATCCAGTCGGTTAGGACGTCCTCAGATCTAGAAGCCACCTTCATCTTGTTTTTTTTCAATAAGTTTTGCCAGAACATTCTCCAGAGATTGCTTTGTCCGGGCAAAAACCTACATGCCTCTTGGACCCTCTGTTTCCATATTGTCCATTCTTGCTTTTGTTGCACGACAACTAACTCAAACAGATCAATCAATCTTTCCTGTTCCCTCGTTGTTAATTTCGGCAGTTTAGTGTCGGCAAACCTCTTCTCATCCTTCTCCTTAAGTGTTTGGCTAAACACCATCTCGAACAGCTGCTGCATGAGATCATGCCATGTTTGCAGCCGCGGTCTCTTTTGTGTTGCATCAGCTAGAGCTTGCGCTAGGACTTCAGACAATGATTCCGGTGTGATGACTCGAGTTTCCACTTCTGTCAACTCACTGTTTTCTACCATCACTATGTCTTCTAGGCTTTTATCTTTTGTTTGATTGCTATCATCGTTGTCGACCTGCTCCGGAGTGTTTTCCTCGGGGAAATCCTTCCTGACGGATTCGGAGGCATGTTCTGTTTCGTCGCTCGCATACTCCTCCATGCGCTCACGATCTTCTTCTGCCTCTCCACTCTGTTGCGATTCCATCACAACTTCATCAATTTGTATACTTGTGTTGGCCCCTCTGACCTGACCTGTACTACACCTTTTCCAGTCCAAGTTCGGCAAAGAACAAATTAAGAACGGCAAGAACAAAATCAAATTCGGCAAGAACAAATCCAATTTCGTCATTTCCTCTATAAACAAGTAGCTGTTAAAAATAATTAAATCTAGGAACATTTTACGCACCACTAACTTATTCTTCAATTTACCACGTACCCCACAAGCGTTGACCATTAATCTTCATGTTCCAGTTTCCACCGTTGACTTGAGGATCCTACGTCACGGTATTCCGACGGAGCACTCACCGCATCCTGGCTAACAACCAGATACGTCGTTGCCGAAAGCACCACACCGCAATATTGATGGCGTATCCAAAGACGGGCTGGTATTGGCTGTGCAGAATGCGCTGCGTTACTTTCCGTCCAAATTTAATGGTGCGCTAGCTCCAGAATTCACCCAAATACTTAAAGACGAGGGGCATATTTATATGCATTGCTTCCGTCCAGTACAGAATGAGATGAAAGCGTATCCAATCGAACAGTACCCCACAAAGTTCAAACAAGCAGCTTGTATCATGCTTATGATAATGAACAATCTGGACCGACGTGTGGCTTAGTTCTCGAATCATTTGATCACGTATGGGAGTCAATGGAAGTGTCATTCAGAACTTGGCGCAGTATTTACTCACGATGCGGTATCTCTCGGAGCTTACCGAGACACATACTTTTGTCATGCATGTATTCGGGGCATCCAATGGGTCTTTTTCCTAGTCGGTCTGCGGTGTCACGAATGATTGTCACGAATGGTATAATGATTCCAAACTATTGAACACGTGTACAATATGAGAAAGCGTATGCAATGGGCAACATTCAATACGGTCAAATGAAGGCGGGGAGCTATTGTTACATTGGGCCTCAATGGATTGTACACGGTACGACGTTACGGTCTTCAACGCTTGTCGCAAGTACTTGCAACGTGAAACTATGCGTGGTACAGTCTACGTGCCGTCGGGATTCGGCGGAATGAGTGGCGCTCAACCAAAGGCGCGTCATTGCAGGAGTTATCTCAGTAACAGCGGAGATTGACGAAGCGGCAGTAAAGAAGCGATTTGAACAGAAATGGCTGGATGAAGTCATAAGTGATCTTGACACTTGTATTGCGCGTATTGGTAAAGCAAAGACACAAGGAGAGGTCGTAAGTATGGCTTTTCACGGCACGTTATGTGGACGTTTAGCGGAGGAAGCCGAGGCGACGAATGCGCGCCTAGTAGGCCTTGTCTCGGATCAAACGGCGCTGCACTATCCGTTCAACGGCGGCTATTATCCCTTCCATCTGTCGTTTTGAAGAATCCCAGCGTATGATGGCTACCGACCCGGCGCGCTTTCAGCTTCTCGTCCAAGAATTGTTACTTCGTCATGCAGCAGCGATTAACCACTTAACTGCCAAGGACATGCGGTTCTGGGACTACGGCAACTCGTTTCTATTGGAAGCTAAGCGTTCTGGCGCGGACGTTTTGCGTTTGGGTGTAAAGCCAGAAGACGCCGCCGTATCGACCACAGCTTTGAAGCATCTTAGCTACGATAGATAGATACACATACAAAACAAGCACGAAAGTGAAGTCTAGATGTAGCTAAAACATGTATTTGATATTACGCTAAGCACGAATGGCTTCAAGATGTATTAATTATGAAAGTATGAAAAATACATTAACCAAGGCGCATAAACAATTGCACATTTAAGTGCCCACAGACATGTCTTGAAGTGACATCACCTTGGCGTGGAAGCGCAACGTGTGACGATAAAACGCACGACAGGCTACGTCAGTAGCGACTTCTGGCATGTAGACGTTTGCTGCACGGTACAAAAATGAGAGCCGATGATCCTTCATTGTAATTCCCGGTGGAACCATCAAAATGTCAATGCGATGCTCGCGTAGGTACCCTTTGACAGCTGCCTTGAACTTGCTAAACACGTTCTCGATAGGGTTAAGCATTGGTGAGTATGGACCTAACCGCAGAAGAGTTGCAGTTACGAATTCGTCCTCTCTAAATACTTCTTCGACACGGCAGTGGCACGGGGCGTTATCAAGAACGAGGACGACCTCGCAGAGGTTTATATCATCGGAGGCTTGAATATGACGAAGCAAATTGCGAACAAAATTGTTCGAATTCAAAAAATTGTTGCTTCCAACGAGAGTTTCGTAGTAGACGAGACCGTTCTCACTTATGCAAGCGATGACATGCATATTCTGTCCACCACCGGCAAATACTCTTTTTACAGCACGACGTCCTCGTAGACTCCTACCTTGAGTGCGCGTACTCCACAAATTAAAATTAGTTTCGTCCATGTATATAATTACCTTACCTGCCGCTTGGTACTCCTGCAGTTTTATGAGATAGTCCCGTCTTTTCTCCTTGTTGATGTGCTTGTTCATGTATTGCGGCTCCTTATGATGTTGCTTCAGCGTGAAGCACGCCGCATCCAAATGGTTTTTGATGGTTTGCGGAGCAACCCTAACACCAAATCCAGGTTCTAGCTTGTCAGCTAGTTGGGTTAGGGTTAAATCTAGGTCTTCACTTAGCGTATCGAGAAGAAACTCAACAAGATCATTCGTAACCTTAACCGTTGTGCGTCCTCCTTGTCCCTTCGCAATAGGTATGCCATGCTTAACATGGCGGCGCACCCAGTCACGTGCAGTGTTATACTTTACGCCACATTCCCATGCTATGCGTTTCCATTCGTATCCTCCTTGTCTTGCAGCCTCCAACACACGTAGTTTTGTCTCAGGTGGGTGCCGTTGATACTTGAAAGACATGTGAATATGTACAATACGGTACAGTACAGGTATTGATGTTTTTGACTTGTGGTGCAAAAAAAAAGAAATGAGAATTAACCGTTCCATCAGTAGCTAAAAGTTATGGCGGGAAAATGAATGGCGCACGAGTTACTCCTTGAGCGCACCAGAAATTCGTTACAGTCAAAAATGGCGCGAAGCAGGATAAAGTTTTGCGTGTATAAAGTTTTATAAAACCTCTTCAAATAATTCTAGCTGTCAAGTATAAAAAGTGGGCGGTTTGCCGAATTTGGATTTGTTCTTGCCGAATTTGCTTTTGTTCTTGCCGTTCTTAATTTGTTCTTTGCCGAACTTGGACTGGAAAAGGTGTACTTGTTTGAGGTGGACCTTAGTCTGTCTCTGTACTGGATTATCCACCTCCTTTCCCCCGGGTGTACCCTCGGGGTCTATCATTTCCAACTTCCTACGTGAAATTGACTTGTTCTGGGTAGTCAAGATCCTACTTCAACCGACGCCGGGTTGAGTGGGCTTTGACTGTGTATTTTGATCGTTTTTTTCGTAGCTAATATGGGTTCTGCTGTAATTTGGGGGTGAGTCTATGGTTTTGGGGGTGATTATAAACGTGCCCATATTTTACATACATAGAACATACTTTCTTGACAACCCTAACCATTTCTGAGTCTTGGTTGGAAAACGTGAGTTTTCCCCGCCTAAAATCCTGGGTTGCTTTAAAGTATACTGTACCGGTAATGTGACGTATTCAACCCATAATCCTGGGTTGCTGCCGTTGAATTATTAGTGAACAGGTCCAACTTCTATGTGTCGAGTCAAGTCACTGGTAGAGCTTACGGTGTCGGTTGTAGCACTCCATACGCCCGTACACGAGCTTCTTGCCTACGTCGAGTATCTTCCCGCCGTCATCCGTCACCAGCTCTTTCGGGAGTTGCCCAAGTTCCGTCTACGCGAGATGGAGCTGGCGTGGGAAGCTGCTGCTTCAAAGTTTGAAGTGCGAGAACCTCGGGACGGCTTCGATCCAGTGGCAGGCGACCGATTCTTATTTGACTTAGAGACGCAGCGGGAGTGGGAGGCTCGGATGACTGCACCGCGGTGGGACTACGCCCCGAATTGGATTGAAAATACTGGAGATGGACGCGGACACAAACGAAACTACAGACACATGTTTTGGGAGCATGAGTTCCGCGCAATGCTTAAACTGCGGAATCCGCTAATACCGGGATATGTGGACGATTTGATGGAAAATCTTAAGTTTTTTGTCGATGTCGTGGAAATACTCAAATTACGTGGCCGAGAAGTCTGCAAAGAGAACATGGAGATTATCCTGGCGCTGCGAAATCTCCAGAGACTAGAATTGCACCATCCAGAACAGCGACACACTTGCTGGGAGACTATGAGACGCTTAGTGCTAGGGAGTTGTCATCTTACAGAGCTAGGATTTTTTCACGGCAAGTTGAGTGATAGTGAAATTGCTCAAATTCGTACTATGCTGAAAACACCAACTCATAAAGCGGTGGAAGAGAAGCTAGGCGTATGCAGAATTACGACGTTAGAGCTGGTTTCAGTTAAACTACGACCTGAAGGATATCGCCAGTTGGTAGCGTTGGTGGTCGAGATGCCACGATTATTGCAGTTGCGAATTAGCAGCTGTATCACGAATTTTGATGCGAAACTCCTCGTCAATGCAGCACTTCGGGTCCCAGCACTCCAGCGGCTCTTCTTAGAACATAACGATCTCGAAGATGACGCATTTGTTGGGCTTGCGAAAATACAAAAGCCATTGGCATTGCGACACCTCCGCCTGAACGACAACGATGTGTCGTTCACGACTGTTGGCGCAATTTGTAGCGCAAGCATGGATGGCGTGCTGAATCTGGAACGTCTTGATTTAACAACCAATGCGCAAATTGGCGACCCAGGAGTACACGCATTGACACCAATGCTAGCTTCCCCAGTTGTCCAACCGGCGACGGTATTGACTCACTTGGATGTATGCAGCTGCAATTTTGGGCTCGAAGGTGTCACCAGTTTACTGCTAGCGCTGGGCCATAACAAGACAGTCAAGTATTTGAACATTGCTCATAATTTTTTGAGCGCTGGGTTTGGTGATGTTCTTGCCGATTTTTTGGTTACTAACTCCTCCATTACACACTTGCAAGCTAATGGTGTCGGGCTGGGACAAGCTGGGGTATGTGATCGGTTATTGAGAGCACTGGAGAGCAATCTCACGCTCATGTCTCTGTCGTTGGCGGGAAATCGGTTGCAAAATGATGGCGCAACCGCAATTCTTCGAGCACTTGTAAAACGGGCTCAATTGAAGCCATTCACGCTTGTCGACTTAAGTGGAAATTTAATTACATTGAGCGGACTTACGATGATAGCAGACATCTTGAATGGTTGTACCGATGTTAATGTTACACATGACGATAGTTTCCCTGCGGACAGTACCAATAGACGTGATGGAGGAGAGGTGGCGTGTAGAAAACGTCGACGAATCGCTAATTCTGACAATAACCAAAACTCGTTAATTCCGCACGACGCGATCAACAGACCAATCGATGAGCTGTGTCTGCTAAATAATCACTTCAATGGAACGGACGCGCATGGAGGTGATATCACAACGCTAATTGAGTCTATTCGATGCCACGTTGGCCAGCTCAAAAGCAACGAGTGGGTAACACATCACCAAGTCTATGACGATGAAGTTTAATTTTTTAATAACCTAAGTCACCTGATATTCGTGGTCAAAACGCTCACTCCCATAGAAATTCCATTATCCTCTACTTATAATCCAGTTTATTAGTTTTGAAAAAATGTATAAAGAAGGTTGCAGTTCGATATAATTATCCATGATTAGCAATTGCACGGTGAAGTACTGTCAACATGATTGTGTTGGCGCCACTCCCGCTCTTCTTTCCGCTCAATGAGTTTCCGCTGCTTTTCCTCAAGCTCTGCGATATCCGATTCCAAGGAATCGAGTATGAACTGAAGCGGGTGTGGCGTTTCATGTTCTCCATCCGAGCCAGGATACTCACAATCAATCGATGGTGTATTATTACCATCTTCACTACAGCCATCGTCATCTTCGGCTTCATACTCTATGTCGTCCTCATTATCTTCAACGTTGTCCTTGGATGTTGCGGTAAAGGATTCGTTGAGTCGGCGCTTTTTGATAAATTTCTTCCCGTATTGCTCATCTTTGCCATGTTTGGACATTGAAGAGAAATTGGCATTGGTATTGTGCTCGTTGTTCTTTGTGATAAAAGGTATGCTTGAGCCAGACCCCGCATCATCGTTCAGCTCATTGCCTGATTGGGGGATCTCCAAGGCTGAAGGTGCCTGATGAGACGGATCAAGATCACCTTCGTCATCACTGACAATGACTTGATTGGAGTTGCGCAAGTCAGAAACTTTGTCCGGGAAATTATTCTTACTCTGTGCCTCGGCAGTGGCCGCACAAGTTTGCGTTCCCATATGAAACGTGCGATGTAGCGGATTGCTCTGTGCGGTATCAACACGAGCGTGACTCGGATCGTATGCTTGACGTTCGGTTGTATTGGCTGAGCAAGTGTCTCGTACCGTCAAACAGAGGTTTTCAAAGCCATCTAACGAGCCAAAACCTACATGAGCACAAAATGAAGCGGATATTAGGCTACATATTTTTGGAGTCATACATAAGCTCTCAGACTGAATGACATACGCTGCTTGAACTGGGTTAGAACACACTCAACATCTGCAGTCAGTTTCTGAAACTCCACGCCTGCAACATAGAATGTGAACGTTAGCCTGTCACTTAAACATTGTATCTCCACGGAAGCTTGCTTCACATGAACCTTTGCATCTCGTACCTGGTGTTCGTTTTGCAATCTTACCAAAGAAAGAAATTAATTGATTCGACCGATATAAATTTATATATTCTTGCATGTGCTGTACCAGATTGGGCGCCCCATTCTTCCCCGATTGGCATCGCTCAACAACATTCTGAACAAATTCCGCATAGTCATTCATGGGAACGTTATCTTCACCTCGTGATTGTAATGACACGCTAGCCCCTTCCCTTTTACGGGAATCGCTTCCAAGAGAAGTTTCTGCACTCTGGACTTTTGCAATGGGCTTGGCTGTGCTAAGATCTTCCGCCGAAGAAGAGATGGGATTTGCTTTCGAGCTTGATGTCCCACAAACTTTAAGCTTGAGTGGTCGAGGCTTAGCTCGTGACACCCAAGCACTTTTGCCTCGTCGTTTTTTATTACGATCAGCCATCATTTTCACACCTACTTGAGCATTCACACAGTTTTATATCAGTCCAGTGATAACAGATTGAATTGGGGCAACAACATCCGTACTCCGCGTTTTCATGGCTAAATAACCGAGGGCGTATGGATCGTTCACATCTTTCCAGTCTACTCAAGAAAGTAAACAACACAGTTAATTATAAAGAACATGACAAGAAAATTCAGAGATTTTACCTGCACTGAAGATTTTGTACGCGTCAGAGGTTGGATCAAAAACGACATCCGGCAAATCTAACCATATCGTTTTATAAGACCATATCAAGAACTGTTGCTGATAGCAATGTGC
Organism: Sclerospora graminicola; assembly: GCA_001887855.2. Lineage (NCBI taxonomy): Eukaryota > Oomycota > Peronosporomycetes > Peronosporales > Peronosporaceae > Sclerospora > Sclerospora graminicola. The sequence goes on from MIQA02024131.1 coordinate 25,011, forward strand.
TTACGTGCAGCGCGAACTGTTGCCGACTTCCTCAAAAACTTATTTTTCATATCGGCTAACTTGTTTATACATGACCCGTCCGTTCGGCCTTATGTATGGGGGTAAATAGACAGCACTTTAGCAAACATAACAGAAATGAAGCAATAGGACACTTACCCAGTGTGTCGGCGACATGGTTCACTAAATCCGAGGTTCCAGTCTTTTGTATCTGCTTCGTAATTCGAACGATAAAGTCCACGAGCGTGCTCAATTCTTCCGGAGACCACAGCTTTTGAGCTTTATTATGCACTTGTATTTCTCTCGCCATTTGTTGGGAAGCAGGCACACCCTCAAAAATCGATTTTAACATCGTAAATCGCGCAAGTTCTACGCCCTTTCGCTCTTTATAACGCACATACGCAAACCTATTAGCTACACATAAAAAGAGAGCATCGGCCCACTTACGGCATAACCGACGTTTCTTTTCCTTAAAGTAAATGTCGCGAAACGCGTAAAATTTGCGCGTGGTTTCCGCAATTGATTTGCCTGTCCATGGTAAAAAAGTAAGTACCAACGTACACATGATAATCAAAGCAAAAAATAGAATACTAACTCCACACTTGAATTCGCTTAAAGTATACATCCTGGTTTCCTGGAAACAGACCACGATATTGACGGGCTTTTCGGAGGAATCGACTTAGCTCGTCCGGTAGCCATATTCCGCAAACCTTGTTTTCTGCTAGTTGACTAATTGATTCGTAGATGTGTTTGTAAACATACACTCCTTCTTGTCCATTAACCACAATAACTGGTCACACAACCACTCGATTTATTTTCACAATGCACATTGACCGTTTTGCCAACTAAACCATTTACGCACCATCCGTCCGAAAGTTTTTAGTGCTGATTCTGAGCGCAAACTGTTGCATTAGCGATCGTGTCATCTCGAGAATCTCGGCGGCTGATTTTTCTACCAATTGAGCAATGCACATTACAGTCAAAAATGCGACACAAATGGTATATTTTTGACAGAATATTAGCGCACCAGGTAGCTCTGTGCGCACTACTTCGGCAAATTCACTGTCAGACGTGTATACATAGTACAGCAAGTGTTTTCGAAAGATCGCTAGCAGCTTCAAGACGTCCACATCGTTCCACCCTTGCAGCCGTGCAAGCATTTTGTCAATTTTGTGACACCAGAGTAGGGATAGGCTTAATTAAACATGTTGCGCGAAGGTTTCCAAGCGTTGGCGTAACATTCAGAAGGGAAGCCACCATGTCGGACATCGAAGAGGAGCCAAGTAACCAGCGCGCCCTGCTAATCCCCGTCAAGAATTCGGAGCAGGCAGTGGAAGTTTTTGTCGATGAGTTGCCGGATGATGTCAACGATATCATCGACATCTTGCGCGCTGAGGTGGCGCCTCTCGACGTCTGGCTACAATTCGCTGTGCGTGTTGAAAACTTATTTTGGACAATATCATCAATAACGTATGGACTCATGCGTTAAAACCTTGTATTTTTCCATGAATTTTTTTTAGGTGGAGTACTACAATCAGGGTCACGTTGCTCAATTCCAAGAGATCTTGGCTGTGGCGTCGGAACCAGGTATTGAAGAGATTTACAAGGATAATGCGTCGCGCATGTGCCGCATCAAGTTCTTTATCGCTCTCGCCAGTCACGCTGTGAACGCGATGTGGAATGAAGAAGATGAGAAGAAACGAGAGGCTATTTCTCAACGTGCTGTTGGCTACTTTCAACGTGCTGACCGTCTGGACCACCAACATCCTATGACCCTCGTGGGCAAAGCACTCATGTTTATGGCCAAGAATGAAGATGATCGTGCCGACCGATTCATCAAGAGTGTGTTGATCTCAAACAAGACTAATTTACCTGCTATCTTGGGCAAAGCGTTGCTGTTGTACCGCAAAAAACAGTACAAGGATGCCAAAAAACTGTATTTGGAAGCAATCAAGTTGCACCCACGCAGCCCACAGGCGGCTAATATGCGCATGTGCTTTGCCTATTGCTGCTATCATTTAGGAGCGGTGGAAAAAGCTCGTGCGGTCATGCGCTATACAGCGTCCCTGGACGAGACCAATGTCGACGCCGTGATTGCAAATGCGCTGTGGCAACTGGCCAGCCAAAGTCGAGAAGAGCGTGCGGTCAGTATTCGAGATGAAAGCTCGCGGTTTATGATGATGATACATCATGCTCACGCTATTGACAAGACAAACCCTACCGTGCTAAATCACTTGGCCAATCACTATTTCTCGCAGTGGATTCCCCTCCCTTGTACAGTCAGTGTCGTGCGTGGATCCGATGTGGTGGCTACATCCAAGGACATTTCCAGCGAAGTGTCTCCGGGTCAGATTATCTGCATTGGTGACAAGTACGTTGCGTATATCAGCCGCGACGACGACGCCGTGTCGTCTTTTGGACTTAAACTTGACGGCCCTTACCGCGATGAGTCGGCGACAGCTACAAATATTGCTCGAAAAGACTATGACAAGATGTTTACATTGGCTGGAAATGCTTTTCACAGTACCAAAATCTCAGAAATCCGCTCAGAGAGTTGTTACCTCATGGGTCGCGGTTGCCATGCACAGGGAAAATACAAGGATGCCTATAGCTACTACTTTAATGCCGGAAGACTGTGGCCCAAATTCGTCCTCCCGTGGTTTGGATTAGCCCAAATGTATTACGAACGAAAGGAATTTACCAAGGCGGCATCCTATTTGGAGAAGGCTAACAAAGCCTATCCGGAGAACGTTGAAATCTTATCACTTCTCGGTGATATCTACGGCAAGCTTGGGAAGAAAGATGAGGCCGTTATCTTGCTTCGACGTGTTGTTGAGTTGGAACCAGGTAACGTTGAGGCCCTGATCGGCACAGCTGAGCTGCTTCACGCTTCTCCGGAGCGAAAAGACCAGATTATTGCCATCTCGTCGTACATTGCAGCGGAAAAGGTTATGAATAATGCTTCAGAGTATGTGCCAATGGAAGTGTACGTCAATCTGGGCGTACTTCAGCAACGCGTAGGCAAGACGGCTGACGCCATTAATTGCTTTATGAAAGCGCTGAAGCAATTAGGAAATGATGTCAATGACAGTGGAGAAAGCAAGTCAGAGGAAGCTGAGGCGTTGGCCGAAAAAGGATGGATTCCAAAGCCGTCTGAAGCAAATGTCACCATTTTGTACAATATGGGGAGGGTATACGAGGAAATGGGCGATCGTGAACGTGCCAAGAATCTCTATGAGGCTATCCTTCAAGTTTTCCCTCGATACACTGATTGTTTGCTGCGTCTGGGGTGTATGTTGCGAGATTGTGGCCAAGAAGCTGAAGCGATTAAGACGTTTGACAAGGTATTGGAGGTAGATCCAACTTGTGCCGAGGCCTGTTTGCTCCAGGGCAACATTCACTTAAAGAAGCGCGAGTGGGTGTTTGCTCAGAAAAAGTATGAAAAAGTCATGGGGATGCCTGGTCTCAAGAACGACCCGTACGCATTTTTATCGATGGGCAATATCTTTATGAGCAACCTGGGCGAGAAGAATCGGTACACGAAAAACATGTCCCTAAGCGAAGTGTACTACAAGAAAACGTTGACATCCCATCCGCACAATATCTACGCGGCCAACGGTTTGGGTATTATGATTGCCGAGAAGGGTAATTTTGAGCTTGCGAAACAGATTTTCTCACAAGTGCGTGAAGCTAGCCCCGATATGCCAGACGCCTGGATCAATCTTGCGCATATTTTCGTTGCCGAAGAGCGTTATCAGGAAGCTATCCAGCTCTACACTGTGTGTCTAACCAAGTGTTATCAAGGACAAGATCTGGAAGTCCTTCTCTATCTGGCTAAAGCGTACTACGAGTGGAAAGACTTTCCGAGTTGCATTGCCACATTGTCTCGTGGATTGCACATGTACCCGAATGATCTTCGTCTTTGGTACAACACGGGTCTTGCCCAGGAAGACTATGCCGTGACCACGTTAGGGCAAGAGACAACTACTTCACGCCCCGGTGGCGGCAATGCGGTGCCTCAAGTGCGTACAATGGCGGACGTTCAACGGGCCATCTTGGATCTAAAACGCGCTCAGCGTATCTTTCGATTTCTGCTTCAGCAAGCAGAAGCTACCACCAATTCTAGTGCTACCGAGAAGAAGAAACATCATAACAACCCGCCCTTCGACAAGGAAAAAGTGTCTGACCACGAAAAGTTTTGTGGTGACACGTTGACAAAAGCGAGTTATCATTTGGAATTTGAGCGTCAAAAGGAAGAAAAACGTCGACTGGAGATTGAAGCGCAGCGCAAGTTACTGCGAGAGTACGAGGAACGCGTTGCCCGTGAACAGGAGGAGACACGCGTAAAGGAGGAGGATATGCGTAGGCGCCACGATGACATTCGACTCAAGCAGGACGAACGTCTGAAAAAGTTGCACGAAGGCTGGAGTGTGCGTGAACGTGAGGAGGAAGAAAAGAAAGTGGTGAAGAAAAGAGGAGGCAAGAAGCGCAAGAAAGCAGGGGACGAGGATAGCGGCTTTATTGATGATGGAGAGGACGAGTTGGAGGAAGATGGCGACAATAGTATGTCGATTGAGGACATGAAGAACCGCAACGCGACGATGAAGAATTTGGTGGAAAAACGCAAGAAGCGTGCACGTATGGACGCGGCCTCTGACGATGAGATGGCAGACCCGACTGATCTCTTTGGCTCGGACTCGAGTGATGGTGAGCAGGAAGAGACGAAAACAATGGAAGCAGAAACAGAGACGACTTCAGCAGGAAATGCTGCAGCTGCGGAAAGCCGAGAAGCAGAGAAAAACGAGCTCTTTGGCTCTTCCTCTGATGAAGAGTAGATTTAGAACGGTTATTCCTAGTTCTAAATGTTGCAGTTGCCCCCCATATTCCTAATTCTAAATGTTGCAGTTGCCCCCCATATTCCTAATTCTAAATATTGCAGTTGACATTTCTATGAACCATATTATAAATTCTACCGGTATTTGAAAGAGAATTTTCGCGCGAACAAAATTGGCGCCAACGAGGTCCAAGTGCTTTGTTCTGATTGGTCATGAAAAAAGCGCGGGAGGCTTCAATTGAGTTACTTGCTCGACCCGCCAGCCAGCCGTGAGGCGAGCTCTTCTGCATTTCATTTCGGATCTGGCGCTCGACCCGACAAGCGACTCCTCCGGCTCTACTTTGCTATAGCACATATACTAGCCACAATGGTCGCAGCCCTATCGGAACCTACCACCGCTGACAAGTCCCTTGACCAACCCGAACACGAGCTGTGTCCACAGCTAATTGAGTCATTTACTAAGAGTGTCAACATGAAGGAGGAAAAGCCAATCGTTGAAATGTCAGAGTACAAGCGCAAGGAGCTGAGTGGAGAGCTACCACCTGAGCCGTTTCTAGTTGAGAATCCCAACCGCTTTGTGCTCTTTCCCATTCAGGAGCACGAAGTGTGGCAGATGTACAAGAAAGCTGAGGCTTCGTTCTGGACGGCCGAGGAGTTGGATTTGGTACATGACCTTAAGGACTGGGTGAATCTTACGGACAATGAGCGTCACTTTATCAAACATGTACTTGCCTTCTTTGCAGCGAGCGATGGCATTGTGAATGAGAACCTGGCCATGAACTTCAGCAACGAAGTTCAAATACCTGAAGCTCGTTGCTTTTACGGCTTCCAGATTGCGATTGAGAATATTCACTCCGAAGTTTACTCGCTGCTCATTGATACGTATATTAAGGATGTTATGGAGAAAAACCACCTCTTACGTGCCATCGAAACCATTTCATGTGTCAAAAAGAAAGCCAACTGGGCACTGAAATGGTGTGATCCGCGTGTATCGTCGTACGCGGAGCGCCTGTTAGCATTTGCCTCAGTTGAAGGCATTTTTTTCTCAGGTTCTTTTTGTTCCATCTTTTGGCTCAAAAAGCGCGGGCTCATGCCTGGACTGAGTTTCTCGAATGAGTTAATCAGTCGTGACGAAGGTATGCACACAGACTTTGCATGTCTCATGTACTCGAAACTGGTCAACAAGCTGCCAGAGAGCCGTGTGCACGAGATTATTCGTGAGGCTGTGAAGATCGAGCACGAATTTGTGCGTGATTCCCTTCCTGTTGAACTGATCGGCATGAACTCCGCGCTCATGTGCCAGTACATTGAGTTTGTTGCTGACCGTTTACTCTACTCTCTGGGTGTGTCCAAGATTTATCACGCAAAGAACCCATTCGATTGGATGGACATGATCTCGCTCCAGGGCAAAACCAACTTTTTCGAAAAGCGTGTGGGTGAATATTCGAAGGCTGGCGTGGGTGTCGCGGCGGAAGAGCAGGTGTTCACTCTGGATGCTGACTTTTAATTTCCATTATGGAAAGTGTGGGCCGTGTCCTTTCGTCGCCCGCAGCGCAACCATGCAGCTTCATACGTCGCAATGGTTCAGTCTGAAGGTCGCAGCGGCGGTGTACATAGCCAGCTTCGTTGCATATTTAAGAAAAAAATCTACTCGTCACGTTACTTGATTGCTTCAATTTATTTTATCCAACCAAATACTGTTTTTACTTCTATTGGCGCAGTACGTGTAGTTTGCATGGGTGAGGAATTCCAACAAACACATTGAGTTACATGCAGTACATGTACTGATGTGAGTAAATATATGATTACCCTATCTGGCAGCTGTGGGCTCCCCACACACCAAGTTCATAAAATCCAAGTTTAGCACTTCATCGTCGTGGTCGAGGTTTTCGATCAAGCTCGAATGCCTTTCGTTCTCACCCACGATGGAGCTTCGTGAAAACTTAAAATGCCGCTTTCTATCCGTTTTCTTGTCATCAAGCGAACGACCATCGCTAGCTGGAGGCTCACATGCAGGCTGATCCGCAGGATTCCTACTTACTGATGAGTCCGAAGATGCAGAAGACGAGTTGGTAAAAGATTCAAATCCTTCCTCATCATCCACAATTTCGATGTTCTTTTCAACTCGAGAACCACCAACACATAGAGGTAGCGGTGCCGGCATCACGAATTTATCAACCGAAGGGGGAGATATCGGGTCGCTATTATAAGCAGTCGAGGATTCTGTCTTTGTAGCGAAGCGAAGACCTTCTTGTGTCTTTCCTAGGCGTCAATTGCTTTGCTTGGGAATGTAGCGGACCACGAATCCCCTTTTGCTTTACCGGACTGGAGATAGTATAGTTTGATACTTTGCTGCCGACAAAACGACCTTCCTGGTCAACAGGCATTGCATTTGTCACCGGAATATAGTTTGTAAAGTCTTTGACATTCATCGTATCACGTATCGCCTCATTTACCGGCGATCCACTGGCAAAAGAGCTTTCAAATCCAGATTCTGCTACCACTTCCGTCGTCAACCAGTCGCGGACGCTTGTGAAAGGAAAGCCGCTACACGTCGGGCACTTGGGCGTAGTGGTAAAAGTGTGCGAGGCCAGCATGGCAATAAAGCTGCGTAGCGCCTTCTTCCGATAATTAATTACTACGGGTGTTACGCTCGTGAAGATGTGTTTGCGTGGGAACTCGAAGAGTTGAAGTACTTTCTCGTAGTTGCGGCATCCGGGGCATTTCTTGTCGCTTTTAGCAAAGAACTCGATCAGTTCGTTGCGCAGCTTAAGAAATTCAGAGAAGCGGCGTGCGACTTCCCAAACTTGGCCAGAGCGGACATTCGTAACACGCACGTGGTAGCGCACTTTGCCGTCGTGGGATGAGTTCACGGTGGGAATCAGCACGCGCACAAGACACTTTTCATCCACGCGGCCCTGATCGCCGTTGCGTGAGTAAGAATAACGTTGCGTAGGATTCATTGAAATCGTTGGCGGTTTGACTTGAATAGTGCTGGACGACAAATGATCATAATCGAATTGGCGCACTTGCTTAACAACGACAAGACGTCGAGGTTTGTACAGCAAACTACATGCTAGCTTCCCGAGGCTACACCGC
>MIQA02024133.1:0-40800 GCA_001887855.2 Sclerospora graminicola
TACCGAGGAGTGCTTAGGTCGAAAGGTTGTCTGCGTTCTTTAGCGTAAATTGAAAAGTGTATTATGTAAATGTTAAAAAATCCTAACATAGTTTTTTAACTTGAAATCTGTATATAAAGGAAACCACTGTAATTTCGCCCAATGAATTTTGACTGTGTCTTTTCATCGCAAAGTACACCCAAATTCAACACTCCTTCCGAGATTACCGGGGTTCCACATCAACGTAAATTAATTCAGATTTCCAATTCGCATGCATATTCGTAGTCGCAAAACCATCATAAAGTTGTAGGCAACTTATCTCAAACCAATCTTCTTTCTCAATTCCGTAACCCTTGGCGCATGTAGGGTCTTGGTCAGCAAGTCAGCGATCATGTCTTCGCTCGCGACGTGTTCCGGCTTAACCACTCCTTTTTTCGTAAAATCTTTCAAAAACTTCAGTTTCACATCAACATGTTTTGCGCTGGCAGCGCTCGCCTCACTCTGCATCTGCTTTATGGCAGATTGATTATCGATTTTTAGGATAATTGGTGCTTTTGATTCCACCCCAATTTCCTCGAAAAGCTCTCGTAATCCAAGCGCTTCTCTTCCTCCCACCGCAGCAGCTACAAACTCGGCCTCTGCAGTTGACAAGGCTACCGTACCTTGCTTTTTACAGCTCCACCCAGCTATCACACCGTTCACGAAAATAACATTGGCACTGATGCTCTTGCGGTCTTCACGATCAGCGGCAAAGTCCGCATCGCTATAGCTCACAATTTCCAATGGCAATTTCATCAATTTCATACTGTCTTCCGACTTTAAACTCAGTTTTAGCCCCTGTGTGCCCTTTAAATATCTTGCAATGCGCTTCGCCACTTTGTAGTCCGCAAGAGTAGGCGCGTGCGTATGCCGTGTAGCACGGTGCACGGCAAAAGATATATATGGTCTTGAGACTCGAGATATCCACAACAGGCTTCCTACTAAAGACTGGAAGTCTTTTATCGTAGGTAAATTTTCTTGAGGTTTCATCGGAAGCATTTCATTCAATTCATTGTGCATTTCAATCTCCGAAATTGGTGTCTTCACTGCATTTGCCTCGCTCAAACCATGTTTCTTTAGCATATCTCCAATCGTTAACTCTTGATCCAACAGGTACTCGTGCTCGGAACTTCTTTCCACTCTCATTCCCAAAAATTTCGAAACATTTCCCAAGTCCTTAAGCTCTAAAATTTTCATGCTTTCAAAAAAATCATCCACTAGTGATGCGTTAGATCCTGTCACCAACAGGTCATCCACATACACGCCAACGAGAACCGTTCCAAAATTGTTTTTTCGTACAAAAACGCACGTGTCCGTCAAGCATTGAACGAATTCCATTTCGAGAAGTGTTCGACGCAGCAATTCATACCACAAACGTCCTGCTTGTTTTAAACCGTATAGGTTTCGTTCAAGTTTGAGAACTAGCTCCTTCGAAGACGTAACACCAAACTCTTTTAATGTTTCCACTGATAACTCCATCCCTTGTGGTATCTTCAGGTGAATTTCACAGTCGTTCTCTACCTTAGCCTTAGGGTACGTACTAGGTACGTCCCGTGTCTTGCCGGCACGTTCCATATGAGTGCCATTATCAGTATCACTTTCATATTACTGATTTCCATCACCGTCGAAAATGTGACGAAGTAGTCTTCCCCAAAAACTTGTTTGTCGCCCCGTGCTACAAGTCTCGCCTTGTATCGTTCCACGGTTCCGTCGGCTTTACGTTTGGTTTTGTAAACCCATTTTGTCGGTAGTGGTCTTTTGTGTGCGTCTCTCTTGATAATCTTCCAAGTTCCCAGGTCTTCTAAAGCTGTAATTTCAGCTTTTTCCGCCAGACTCCACTTTTCTGCTTGGCTGCCTTGGTGCGCTTCTTTGTAATTGGTGGGGTCAGGCTCCGAATTTGTCTCTCCATCATTCGTAATATTCGTATCACATACCGCGAACGCAAATAGTAAATTTTCTTCATCTTTACTTCCCGTTTTTTGTTCTCCTCCTTCGAAACTTTGCTTCTTTGTGTACGACCTTGACTTCTTCGCCATTTGAGCCATAGCTTTGGGTGTTTTCTTCACTTTACGGCCCGATTTTCTTGGTGCTGTCGCCGTATCAGTTTCGTTTCTGTGTTCACTCGTTCCATCGTCACTCGCAACCGGGGTGCGTTCCATAACTTGTTCTCTTTGATTTTCCTCGCTTTCGTATCTAGGAGGTTCATCTGCACTCGCTCCTTCGAGCGCACGTATGATTTTTCTATTTGCTTCGTCCGAAAGCGTCTCGATATTGCTGACGTGACGTGTTGTAGTTACTACCCGATCTTTCATAAGAAGAACCTTGTAGCCCTTGGTTTCGTCATTTTTACCCAGGATTAACGCTCTTTCAGCGCGTTTTCCAAGTGATTTTCTCTTGGCGTCACGCCAAACCATGCACGGCGAGCCAAAAACTACGATATCCGTTACGTTTGTCTTTTTCTTCGTTAAAACTTCAATCGGGGATGCACGTCTCGGGTTCGATCTTGTTGGACTTCTGTTCAAAATGTAGCTGGCGTATTCTGCCGCTTCAGACCAGTACATATGCGAAACACCCGATCCAAATATCATGCACCGGACCATATTAAATATAGTCCGGTTCATTCGTTCTGCTTTGCCGTTGGAAGCTGGAGTTCCAGCTTCCGTAATTTGTCTTCTGACACCCGTTCTCTTGCAGAAGAGGTCTACATTGCGGTACTCACCGCCTCCATCAGTTCGCAAAACGTGAACGCGGCAATTGAACTCACGTTCAAACCAAATAACGAAATGTTCAAACATCTTTGCTGCCTGGTCTTTAGTTTTTGCAGCAAAGACACGTACGTAGCTAGAGAAATGATCGATGAATACCACGAGATACCTGTTTCCACGCCTATCTCTTGGCGTGATAGGCCCCTTCAAGTCACTGCATATAACGCCACCAATACGGTCTATTGGCGCGTTTTGACCCGAATCTTTTTGCGGTTGTTTTGTTCTTGTGGTCTTCCCTTCCGCACACGTGAGGCAATTTGCCCTGCGGTGATCTGTGAGTCTAATTCCAGATGCAGGTTCTTTCGCCAATCTTTCAATGGTATCATAGGCTAAATGACCTAGCCTCACGTGAAATTGGTGCAGGGTTCCTTCTTGGTAGTCGTCATCCAGGTTTTGCGACACCACACTCATTACCATGTCAGAAAATACTTGTGCTGTGTCTGGTTCTTTTGCAGTACGTAAATTTGCAGTGAAAACATATCCGGAACCATTCACTTCGAACATAACCTCGTTCTTGCACATGAGATACATGTTTTTTCCGTTGTCTGTCAATACGCATCCCTTCTTTCGGAGACATCCGAGTGAAATCAAGTTCTTGGTAAGTTTTGGTGCAAAATACACCTCTGTGAGCGTTATGGTAGAAAAATCACTCTTTAGTGTCACACTTCCGACTTTTGTAACTTCCAATGTTCCTCCATCCGGAAGCGTCATGTTTTCTCCTTCGGCGCAGTTCCTTACGTTGTTCAATGCCTCTGCATTCGACACTAAATGTCTACTAGCGCCGCTGTCGACAATCCAGATGTCTTCGTTTGACATAATGTCGCATCTTGTTGCTTCATGGTTCGTACCATCGTTTAAAATGGTCGACAATACGAAACGTTTTTCATTGTTTCCATCATTTTGGCGTCTTCCATTTCGTTCGAAACGTTTACTTTGTGGTCTTTTTCCACTCTGTCGACAGTGTCTTTGTATATGACCTTCCATACCGCAGTTGAAGCACGTTCGCTTTCGTTTTTGTTCTTCGACAGAGTTTACCGTAATTTTGCCGAATACTTTATTCTTGTGGGCGTCTTCATCGAGTTCTTGTGCCCAGGCGACAAGTTCTTGAGCGTGCATCATATAATCTTGCCTTTTCGGATCATAGCGTATCATCAACGCTAATCTCAGTTGTGGGGCTGCATGTTTCACAATATTTTCGACTATCAGTTGCTCATGCGAGCCGCTCTCTTTAGCCAAAAATACCAGATATAAAAAATGTTGCGTCCACGTCCTGTGCGGGTCTTTTTTAGCCGCAAACATCAGTGCTGCCTGGTGGCGTGTGATGTTGACCTTGAAAGCGTTTAACATCTGGTCCAGGACGAAATAAAGCTGTGGTGACATTTGCCACCATGTTGCTATATTCGCCTGGAAATAATTTGCCGCCACACCCTCCAGATGTTCGCCTAGCTTGTTTACTTTGAGTCTTTCAGTCCATGTAAAGCCAGACGACAACTCGGCAATCTCCACAGCTTCTATGAAGAGATATGCCCACTGTTTGAAACCCGCTCCAAGTCCAGGGTACACTTCCACTCCCGAAAATTTTTGAATCATCAACCTTGGTATTTTCATGCCCCCAGGCGGGCCAAAATTTTGTGGAACGTAACATCCAGGTGGTACATTACCACCTGCAGCTCCTTGCGGCGCTACTCCAGCCGCCTGACCTTGGTGTACATTTGGTGCACCGGCACGTGCTGCACCACCTCTTTCTATTCCATCTTCAGCACTGAGGTCATTGATCGTCATTCGTTGTCCAAACGGCCCATAATTCTTAACCGTTTCCCTGAACACACTTCTTTCTTCTGCCATAGGCGAGTCCTTTTTCGATCCCGGCGATGTGCTGGGGGCAGAAGGCGTCGAACGCTCGTCTTCCATTATCTCTACGCGTTCTTCAAGCTTTTTGACGTACTCCAATAGCGCTGCCACATTGGCCACCGGCGCTACTCCTTTGTCTTCCTCCATGTAGAATCAGAGAACGTAAACTCCACGAAAACTGAACGAAAAAACGTGAACTCCACGAAAAAGAAACCGAGAGCGTGAATTTCACGAAAAAGAAACCGAGAACGTGAATTCCACGAAAAAGAAATCGAGAACGTGAATTCCACGAAAATGAACTTAAAAATTAAAACCGCAATACCCCAGAATACGTGAATCCACAACGTAGTTCTCCAACAATGAAGACTTAGTGAAAATTGACCCTTTCAAATGGGGACTTTTCAAATAATTCTTGGTGTTAACCAAAAATCAGGAAGTTCAGACTTGTAGTTTTTAAATATGACCTTAGCCCCGTGAACCTTGGGCTCATAACCTGTGGGAAAAGCTCACTGCTACTTGTACCCGCCAGTAACCGGTAAGTGTATACTGGGGGCGTATGCGTATGCGAGGTATACTGGTCTATTAGTACCAGTATACCGAGGAGTGCTTAGGTCGAAAGTTGCCTGCGTTCTTTAGCGTAAATTGAAAAGTGTATTATGTAGTGTTAAAAAATCCTAACATAAATTTTTTAACTTGAAATCTGTATATAAAGGAAACCACTGTAATTTCGCCCAATGAATTTTGACTGTGTCTTTTCATCGCAAAGTACACCCAAATTCAACACTAGACATATACATACATGAGCTTTAATCTTTTATTAAGCCTCAACTAAGCCACGTCATACCTTACTGCAGCCCGCGACGTCTTCCGGTTGTTATACAGCTCCAAATCTTCTTCCTAGAACCCTCACATCATCGGGTTATTAGACTAGTATCTTTTCACACTCATAACATACAGTCGATATACCTGATCACGTGCTATTGGTTCAATAACCTTTCAACGTCGCTCGTTCTCTTGAGCTGTCCTATACAAAAATAGCGTTAACTACATCTTATTTCATTCATATAAGTCTGTCATCCGTACACTGAGCCAGATGAGCGCTTAAGCTGATCAAAGTCGCGTTTGAGTGATAAGCACACTCGATTTTACCGCTTTTGCAGGTGTCTCCTTTTGTTCCACTGCTTCCATTCTTTGAAAAAGAATGGGGTTCCATCCACTCATTAGGAGTACGTGACACCAACTTCTAATCTGAACGCGGATATGTTAAGTGTTGCAAACATGTTGAGTCTCGACATCCTACTCGTCCAATAAAATCCTTCTACTCATTTTCGGCCAATGATCAATTTTTATTTGTCGCTCATCCAATCCGAGCGCTCAAAAGTGTCGGGATTTTGTCGGTTTCCAGGTATATGTTCATTTAATCAAATAAATGAATATATACAAACTTGAAGTGTTGCCGTTTCGACAAATGAGGGGCCAATAATTGAAAAAGGACTTGTTTTACCGCAAACCAGGTACATAACCTATTTGGATCGATATTAGTCGAATATTTACTGTACTACCGTTGTTAATTTATGCTATTTTCAAATTCTGTATGCCTCAAAATCGGGTCTCAAAAGGATCTGCTATTTCGCCCGAAATCGGGTTTTGCTTGTTCGGCAAAGCCAATGTGTCCTAATGTCGAGTAAAAATGTGATATTTATTGTCTATCGTAGTAGGGAACATTTAAAAAATTACATTTTTAGATCTGATGAGTACGCAGTAGTGATGACAACAGCAGTAGCTCTAGTAAACCCTAGTAACACATATTAGAGAGTTTGTGGCGCGAAGCAGCTATAGGTATCTTCGTCAAGTAACAATCGCAGTCCAAGCTCGTGTGCGAAAACGTCTTGCCTTCCGACATGTTTGTTGGATCCTTGGAATGAAGCAAGCCCGTCTCGAATGCGACAGCTTCGTGCGCGCAGTAAATTGCTTCGCGCTCGAGCAGAAGTTCTGGCGGTGCAGTGCCGATTCCGATGCCACCGCGCTACACGAGTTGTGCAGGTGCTTCGTGAAGCGCTTGTCGTGACTAACATCTATAAAGCTTGGTGCAGTTATTCAGCTCAACGGAAGTATCAAAAACTTTGTGTTGCCTCTCTAGCAATCCAATGCGCGGTGCGTTCACGTATTGCGAAGCGAATTTTGAAGCTTTTCGCGAAGAAAGCCGATATATAGCGAAGATCAGAGAGAACAACACCCAATTGAAGGACGAGCTAGCTACACTACGTCGGCAGATGCAGATTATGGCCCAAAGCGTGAACAAGCAGCATTAGCAGATACCCTTCGCTTTATCGAAGGCTGACGGTCTTGGGTGTGACTATCCGCAAACGGTAATGTTTTCATCAAATGAAAGGTCTTCAAAAAGCGACAACATTGAAAATGACACGAAAATCAAGTGGGGCTTGATTTATTGGGTGATATTGTGAGCCCGGGCGACGGAGGAAATCCCAACGACGCAAATGGGCGTGATTCTGGTTTTGCTGTAGTACAGTTTTTTATCAAGAGACAACGAAACTCCAGGAACCTAATTCGCGCCGCGTTCGACGTTTCAGCTTCACTTATGCTTGCTTCGACGAACGAAGATGGCAAGTTAGACAAAACAATATCACCGGTGTCGCCTCGAGGTTTACGACCTCGTGATCGTCGTCAGAGCTAGGATATGTGGCGGCTTCAGGAAGTGATGGCTCAAAAAAAGCAAGCCAACTCCGAGAAGAAATTTGTGCAGCGGCTGTCAATGATCCTTCCCCGAACGTCGGCATCAACAAGAAATCGCCCTTCAGAAGCTTGTCGTCCTTCAGAAGCTTGTCGCCCTTCAGATCAAGCATAAAACTATGCAATTGCAGCTACAGTTGCCTGAACTTGAGTTGAAGGTGAATAATAATTGAATTGAAGCTGGCCCAGTCTCGTGCATTAGTCACCTGCAGCGCTCAAGAGCAGTAGAATGTCTTCGAGTTGTGGCGCCACTAACGTCATGTGGTCGACAAGGTCCATTACACTGGAACTTTGCAGCATCTTGCAGTTAAACACATGATACGAGCGCTCGCATGTCGGCATATTTCGACAGCTTGAATGAAACTTGTTCATCGTGTGCGGATAATGGATGGTGGAGATTATTCATATGGCCCACGTCGGTACTCAATTGGCTGACGAACAGTATCCAGTGATATGTTTCACTCGCGGGCTTCTTCGACTGGGTCCTCGTAGTATACGCCATCTGTTGGCGTTCGTCCTGGTGTTAGCTTGTCATAGCTTCAACTCGTTTCGAATGCAACTGTTAATTTAATATTCTAGTGCGTCGTCATCACTGCCGCCAATGCGGCAACTCGTATTGCTACGAACACTCGACCCGTCAGCTCGCACTGCCTCACTTGGGCTACATGGCAGCTCAACGCGTGTATGATACCTGCTTTGAGGTGCACATCCACGCCATGATGTCGCTTAAGTTGCCATCTTTGATGCGACATCTCACGGACGAGCTATCAACTTCATCTTTTGCGAGCTCACCACGTAATTTCGAAAGCAACGATAGCTTTTACGGCCTTGAGAGTCCAGCCGTGGTGGCAACACAAGTAGCTCCATTGCGTACATTGTAAAATGTCAATGCCAATATGGTAACGTGAAAAAATGGTGGGTTCCTGTGAATTTAGAAAAAGAGTGGGGTCCTTACTTCCAAAATCAATGAAGCACTAAATTATGCAGTGTTAAGGGTTGCCCCTCCAACAACGGCATTGCGTTTTAAAATCGCCGAATTCGGCGATTTTCAAAATAGCATTTCTGGACCAATATTTGACGTGCCGAACACTCCGCGATTTTTGACAAAATAGCATATCGACATTGGGTTAAGAAAATGTGCAGAAAATCGCAAATTGGGCGTTGTCGAACATACCCTTAGCTTTACGTGAAAAACGGTCGAAATGAACTCGAACCTTGTATTAGATGCCGCCACGAGTGCTCAAGGAGTTGACACAGGCGAGACACTAAGCAGCACGAGCTCGCAGAATGTTAGTGGAATCGTGCAGGACGTAGGCCAAAGAGCTCAGACTTCGTGCGCGCTGGAGCTATCGTTGACACGACCGATCGTAGCACTAATATTCTCGAGAAATATTCATATGACCCTGGCGAAGATCGATGCGAGCGCACAAGGCACTGCCATGAGTGCTCAAAGTAGCAGCATGAACGTGCGGGACGTCGTCTTGGATGTGTCTGACATGCTTGGTTATCTCGATGAAAACACAATTGTTCGAAAATCCAAGGTTGTGTACATGTGTGGGATCACTCGCTTCGTGGTTTGGTTGTGAGAACACCAGGCTAGTCTACTTGCGGCATTTTTGTGCAGCTAGCTTAATGCTCCATCAAACACATCAACAACAACACGTGTCAAGCAAGCAATCGTACGCAACTTCGTGAGCCAGAATCCCACTGTACCGCCTCTCGATCGGGATCTGCTTAGTCCTCATGATTTTGGGCGCTTTTTAATGTCGTTTAGGAAGACAAATGGCGAGAATCCCAGAAAATCTCTCTACGACTCACTACGCTCTAGTCTATTTCACCTATTTCGGCGTATGACGTGTCGATACCAATCGAGTTCTCGTCGGAGCTCACTATCTTTTTCAAAGGCCTAAAAAGGTTCTCAAACGCGCGATGAGATTGTCGCCTATCAAAGCGATAATGGAGAGCAATGAGTTCACGCCGTCAGACTTTGGATCTCATTGCACGGAAGGGGTCCACAACATTTGTATCTAGCTGCTCTACATCTGGTCCGTCAGCTTTTTATAGAGCTATGTGAAGCTTGCCTGACGTACAGGATACGTATGTCCGGTATGAGGCCGCGGGTGACCGAGTTGTCGGACAATTTGTTGCCGGATTGCCGTTCAAACATTACATATTGCAATATTACCGCCATTTTTCCAGATACTGGCACTGATGTGATTCAGGGGTGCTCACTTTGCTTTCTATCCGCTTCTGCACATATGAAATCGATGCGTTTTTATATGCTCACATCGTTAGTTTATCATTACGATTACCTTGAGGCTTCACTTCCCAGAAATCAATTGCTCTTCAGCTCACCCCTGTTTCGATAAGTCAATATTTTGATGACATTAAGGCATAGGGTAGCCTGCCCATGTGCACTGAGAGGCGATTTACTAAGACCCACAGGTGTACCACCTCATATTGCGTTTGGTATCTATGGATGTCATGACTGATCGATTCGAAAATGTCGTCAGCTCTATCGAGAAAATTTTGCCTGCTGTATCACGCAAGTTTCGCTCAGTGGCGAACTGTTTAAACGCAGCCGAAGCATGTTTCCACTGAATCTAGGAACCGTGTTGCTGCTAACGCAATTGACCGAAGTGGGCTGAATGATGTGGTCGAAATGCTGCGCCGGCATGTAAATCCTAGTGGTAATACAGTTGATACAGCTCAATAATCAGTAAGTAGCAATGACGTTCTACCTACAGCGCTAGTCGGTCAAAGTGAGCAGCAATAAGCAGTGGAGAAATTTTCCACGCAGTGATTGAACCATCCTTTGCCCGAAAATTACAGTCACTCAATCATAGGAGTTGTGGATATTTGTGTCAGTTCGACATCAATACCCCCCATTTCGTCGCAACCAACCTGGGTATTTGACCACTGTAACGGCACGAAAGCGATTGTCAGACTTCCGGTATGTGATGAAGGCAATAGAGGAAGCAGTTCAAGAAGACAGCACATTGAACACTCGATCAAGCCCAAAGGCGTTTTTTAAATGCTATCGGACGGCTTAAAATCTCCGATCGGACAGCTAAAAACTACACACTCCGGAGAGAGCAGCTGCAGTGGTCTACTGTTGTGTTGAAAAAAGTTGAAAGAACTCATGTTGACATGATAGAGCAATTAATAATGAACGTGCATCAAATAAACATATCTAGACAATCAAGAACAACTGAAGCTTTGATTTTTCCAAAAAGAAGCGTCAACTGGAGAATTAAAAGTTGACTTGAACATGGCATATAATCATGGGTAATGGAAAAGCAGACGAGAAAACCAATTTCGGCCCAGTTTCTCGGTCTAATTGCTTGACTTCAGGTATTAACTGGCCTAGTTTGTGTGGGCATCAAATCCGGAAAAATATAAACAAGTGGTCATTTAAGCACATGTACACCTTTTTCCAGTCATTTGCTCGAAAGCCGCAATCATTTGCACCTCGCCTCAATGATTTGAACCATGATATACCGAGCATGATACACTTCAAAACTTGATATCAAGATATAACACATATTTGACTAAAATGATGCCGACCATTCCTCTTGTACGAGCGCGAACGGAACATGGGGGCGCGCACGCGTAGCCACGTTTTCTTCTTCCGAGCTGTGCTGAGCGAGGTTATGGACAAGTGGATGACCAACCTCTCGCAACACGTGAATCATGGGGACTATGAAGTGGTTGAAAATGGAGAGAATTTGTCAGTGTGGTAACACCAATTTTTGGGTATGGCACGACTCGACTCCGTGGTACGCAAGAGTGTCTTGACTAAATGGACACGCTATGGCGACAAAAGATATGACGAAGCCACCCGAACGAATGACCTGGTCGGCGTCTTCTGGGGGAACTGCGAGCGAGGGGAATGAAAAGGACCGTTTGGAAGAGAAATCACAAACTGGCAATGAAGCGATAAATCACCAAGTGCATAGCAGTAATAACTCGCAGCAGTTTTCTCATATCATTCACCAAAGCAACGAATCCGATGCAAGCACTGTGAGTAGCCTTTCTGAGGAAGCGCTGAAAAGTTGCTGACATGAAGGGACATGTACCACCGTCTCCACTTTCTCCGTTGGCGCACAACATGAGTAAGCCACCCGTACACATGCAAAACATAAGCCACACTATTGACGACCCTGTCAGCCAATTCTTCAGCAAGAATCAATCTCCCGACGCCTCAGTAAGCTCCGGCGATAACCAGAATCAGCCAGATTGTTCTTGGCAAAGTTCTGGCCACAGATTAGCTGATGCTTCCCACAGCTCTTCGGAATCAGAGTTTCAATCATGGAAGACAAAAGGAGCTCTGCGCCATTCCATTTACGGTGCTGAAGCATAAAAAAACGAGATGATTCAAACAGCGACAGTGGTGCATCTTCACGTTACGATGCTTCAAGCGATCGGTCAGACGTCAGCTCACGTCGCCAAAGGATAACTCAAGAGGAACACGTCCCGAAGAGCGATGAAGATGAGAGCGAGCAACAATTATAACTGGCAGATGCTTTTGGCGACGTCATGCTGGATTTGGAAAGCGCCGCCGTGAGCTGCAGAAACGTCAGGAAAAGCAGCAGGAGCAACAGCAGAACGAAACAGACACGTGGAAACAAAAGACGAAAGGCATGACGCAAGATTATGCAACATTTCACAGTATGGACGCTCTTCCTCGAGAAAAAAACGCTGCTTGATCGCTTGGCTAGTGGGCATCGTGAGGCGGAAGTGATAAACATGAAGAAATGTTTCTGAACTGCGCGCACATCGCGTTGTTACTGCATGTACGAGGTGTGAGTTTCTGAATTAAAATGATTGTGCACTTTACTAACTGATATAGCCTCTCAAATACGATAAATAACGAAATATAAAATTAAAAGTCGATGGTGCAAATCATTGCGGCGAGGTGCAGATGATTGTGGCTTTGGTGCAAATGACTGAAAAAGGTGTACGGCTAGATATCCATGGCGATGAGAGACGTCGCCGATTTGCGACTCTTGTTTTGATGCTTTATCATCATCTAGATTGGTTCTTTTTTTCAATGTGTAGAGCAAGACAAGCGAAGACATATAACCAATGAACAAGGAAAAAGATATCAGGATGAATAGCATCATTGAATAGTGCCCACCAAGTAGTGTCTTATCGGTCGTATAACGAAAAGTACTTATGCAAATGAACCTAAAAGGTTATGGTGGAAAAACATTACGGATGTCCAAAAAAAACTTTCACAAAGACCACGGGATTACAAGCCGTAAGAGAAATTAACTTAAATGCACAATCGAAGAGCTTAAAGAGGGGTTAAGTCCCACTTCGAATCCTCCACTTGTCGAATCGGCCAAATCTTACATAGCTGTTTGCATGGTGCACTTCACAGTTGAGGTGCGTGTTGACTAAAGATGAAAACGCGATAGGAACAGAGCTGGTGGAGTTTGTGATGCTGTCAAGAAATACGAGCGCTCGGCAGTTCTAACGGACCGTTTTTGGCAAGGTACGGTGATTTACTGGGAATTTCTGTCAGCGGAAGGAGGCGGAACAATTGTCTTTCCTACTGCTATTGTCACCGACATTCAAGATCATATCCACAAGGCCCAATTAGCTCTTTGTGGAGTCCGGGTCCCCCCTTTTCTCTTCCTGGCTCGCTATTTCAGCACACCATGACATTTGTCGAGTATGAAGGATCTAACTAGTCCGGTTTGTGAGATAAATATGTGACAGCGCTTGACCAACCGTCTGTTGGATCAACGCCAGTTGGAAATCGGAAAAACTTGATGTCTCCGTCGATTATGCAATTCCGTACAGCGAAGTCATGTATCATGACGTGACTATGATGCCCACGAAGCTGTCGGATCCCCAGCAGATTGATAAAAAACGGCGTGTGGGGAACGAATACGTGCATATCGTCTGGAGCGACAATGAGATTCAGAGTTATGATCCATCCGCCATACAAGTCACTTTAGGCTTTAAAGATCTGCTGTAGCCTTTAAAGCTTCATATTCATATACTATCACCTTTTTATTGATCCTGTGTAGCTTAAGTCAACTCAAAATACAGGTCCTCTATTAAGCCTACCAATGTATACCTATTGGATCTCGTCCAACAAACTCGTCGACTGTTCTCTTGGGTTCCGATCCTGTTCCGGATATATTGTATCCAGTTACGAAATTGTTGGAATTGATCTAACATGAATCATATAATTTCTCTATCAAGTCCAACAAATTCAGGAGAATCTATTCTATTTTGGAAAATCTATCCGAGTGATGATTGGTCAACTTAGAATAGCAATAACGCAACAGAGTTCGGCTCCCAGTCATGTGGGATAGTGAGTTCGGGCACGACTCTATCATGCGCGACTATCAAGGACCTGCACCTGTATATAATGAGTTGCTGTTTCAGCTATAATAATTGCGTTCCGTCTGTGTTGTTTCGATGGATCATATGTGATGTTCAAGCACACAACGAGTACTACCAGCAGAAGCCCGTTGCAACAGGACAGGTGGGCAAGTCACCAGAGCAGAAAATGACTGCGGCCTTGCGTTATTCTGAGTAATGGGGCTGCGACGGACTCTCAAGACGAGTACTGTCGCATAGCTGGGTTTACTGCCCTCAGTAGCTTCCACTTGTTCTCTGTAGTCAAAATCTACGGGGAAGCGTATCTACGAACCCCTACTGCAGATGACTGTGCTATGATTCTTGTTTATAATAAATACCGAGGTATGTCAGGGCTGATAGGTTACACATTAGCGCTGAGAAAACTGTCCGACGGCTTGAAAACGGTCATTATTGCGGAGAAGAAGGCGCACCTACGGTAGTACTAGAGACAATTGCAAGTGCAGATTGCTCGATATGGCACGCTTTTTTTGGAATTCCGGGCTCTAACAACGATCTAAACGTGCCAGATCGATCAGCACACCTTTATAGTAAATGGTACCTTGCCAAGAGTACCGTACGAATTAGATGGAACTTAATTTGCAGAGCCATACTACTTTGTTGATGTTTTTATCCGGCTTAGACTGCGTTCATCTCAGCGTAGGTGGTCGATGAAAAAAACCTTTACGAAGGTGCATGAAGCTATCAGAAAGGAGGTAGAGAGTGCTTTTGGAATTCTGAAGCAATATTTGGAATATTGAGTCAGCCTTCTAGACTATGATATCAAGATCGCATGAAGTACGTGATCATGCAGTCACCGAGATCAATGATTCTGACGGATCACACAGATATGCCTCTCTTCACCTTCGCTTCAACAAGCAGCAGGAGTCGCTATCGAGAACTGCAAAGACGAGTCAATCCTAACAATGTGGAAGCGGCTACACGGCTACAAGATCCAAATACAAGCATATCACTTTGTGATTTACTGTGCAGACCCCATTGGAGCTGGATCACTACACAGAGATTATTGTTAGTTTTGTAAATCCCTGCGTGTAGTAACGCTTGCAAGAGAAGAAAGGGTCACAAAGGGTATGTGAGGTTTTTGGGCAACTCTGTCATGAGTCGTTATAGCATGTACGATCGTGTGAAAGACTTTGATCTCCATGTTCTAAACGTTTTACTGTTTTATTGGAGCCATGAGCCCTCCAGGAGGTTGTCGGATCCCCGTGAATCTTCGTTTCATCGCGCGATTCATTGTCTTTAATATCTCACTATGCCATGAACATAAGTACTGAATCACATTTATGGCTCCATCGTGACGACTTATCTGCGTAAATTCAATGAAAATCAAAGCGAAGGCGTCCAATTGAGTGAAGCTTTACTGGCCTTTTTTGCCTTTATGGTCGAAAAATTCCCACCCAGGCCACCCAAATTCCATTATATTTTTAAATTAGATCTCGTTCGTGTTTGTGAAGGGCTTTGTATGGCCACGAGTGATTGGAGGAAAACTTGTTCGTCTCTGACATCATGAAGGCACGCGCATTGTCCGGGATCGTCTGGATCAGGCAGCGGTCGATGGGGGAATGATGACACTTTTACCTGAGACCATTCTTCAAGAACTCAAGCTTGCTTCGAAGCATCCATTGATTTCTGGTGATTATGCAGACTGCGTCGGACGTATCACCGGTCAAGGCACGATTGCAGACGCGTGTTTTTGTATCAAGATATGGAATCATATCGTAGGTATCGTGAAATATTTGATGAAGCTTTAGAAACATAAATTTTATAAGCCCGTGACCTTTGTCTTGTTTGAGATGACACTTGAACAGTAATCGCGTATCCTGCATATCGTTCGAAATCCTCACGGCCGCGCTCTATTGATTGGTATCGGTGGTAATGGCAAGAAAAGGCTTTCACGTCTTGCAACTTTTATTGCTAGATCATCTCTATGAGATATTTCTAACACGTGGATACGGGGATGCCGAATATCGAGACAATCTAAACGATCTGTGTTATCTTCTTGGGAAGAAACCTGTCGTCTTTCTCTGTACAGATGCCCATGTAATTGATGAAAATTTCTTTGAATGCATTACCATATGCAGACAACTAGGTTCGTGACTGGATTATTCGAGTTCACCATTTACAGAGGAGGATACCAATGTCGGCTGGAACAACCATGACACACGCTATGTATTATAGTAAAAGTCTTTGAAACAAACCACCCTACCCCTTAAGGGACTCGCACGATAATTCCATATAGCACACCGGGTACGCAGCTTTGCAACCACGTTCAACGGCTGTAATCGTGGCACCTTGAAGTACTTCAGGTAGTTTAGTAGCTTCCCATATGTTGAGCATATGTAGAACTGTCCAGGCTGGCAGATGATTTGACTGGCCTGGGATAAACGGTGTGTAAAAGACATATAGCAGGCTTGTTTAGCATTCAACCGGCCGCATCTACGTATTCTTGAACAAGTCGGAGGAAGGTATCATCATTTTTCACGTCGGTTAGCATGCCCGCGCAGTCGTCAGCAAGAGCCATGACCCAATGAGGAAGCTTGGTATTGGTGGCGGCCAGCCATTGAGATGGAAAGTTTGCTGTAGAATGTTTAGGGTCCGTCTGGTTAAATCCTGGATTTTTCTGTTTGCATACGTTGTTTATACGAATCCACTGAATTCGATCAAATCAGCGTCCACGATCAAACACTGTTTATAATTTATTGTGGCTCTCTGGTAACCTATCCATGATTTTAATTTGGCAGCTTCACATACAAGATAGGTTGAATGCGTCTCATTATACTTACTACCCAACCAAGTTGGTTCGACTTTGGGTTTTTGTCCCTAGTGGAAACTCGAACCCGCAATCTCCCGGTCCCGGGGGCAGGGCCTTAACCACTGCATCAACCGAGGTCGGTTCACATACAAGATAGGTACAGCTGAAGGAAGTAATGGTAAACCAAACCATTACGTAGTAATGAAAGAATCGATTTATTTCATTATATTTTTTTTATCTATCTCCCTCTAGTGCCTTTCCTATACTTTTAAGTGCATTCTATCAGACCACAACATAGCGTCTTGCGCAGCACCACTTACGCAGATAGATGGAAATAGAAAAGGATATTATTAGTAATACAATCAATTTTATAAAAGGGAACCACTAGGTGCACATCCCCTTTTTGCTACGTACACACCCTGTATTATAAATTAGGTACAGTGTACCGCAAAGAATGAAGTCATAAGCAGAGCAGCTTTGCAGAGCTTTTTCAAGGCGTGGGTCTCCTTCCGCTAATATCTATGATTTTGAAGACGCTCTTGCTAAATTAGAAAGAGATAAGAAAAAATGATGCAGGTCAAAAAAACTTAGCTGATGCATAACCATTGAACACTTGTCTTATAATTCTTTGATGACTGGCAATAAAAATTGTACCAATACAGATTTAGGCAGCCTCTAGAGCTGCGACTAGCTTGTGTGTTACTAATTGCGTGCTGGTCAAAATCTGACTCGGCGTTACAGAATTATTATTCCTTGGCAGCCTATCATCTATACCGTCCGTATTCGGAATACTCATTTTTCTATTTCAACTAAGATACCAGGTCATCCGGACAAAATTGTTTAAGCTATAGGTCTAGATCATCCGAGTTGAAAAGTTTACTATATTTCATAGCAAGACCATCCAGCAACCTATTATCAACAAATACCGTAAAAGTCGGATCCAGTGGGACACTTTTTTTTCGTCGTAATCAAGTCAAAAAAAAATGAGGTTTTTGGGGGTTATTGGGGTCCCCGTGACTTCCGGCCTGTACCTTCTTGTGTGGAGCGTACAGTAATTCGGCAATAAACCTCGGCAGATTTTGACATGTGGGTGGGGTGTCAACATTACAGATTGGTGGTGTCCCACTCGATCCGTATGTCCCACTGGATCCGACTTTTACGGTACATAGTGAGCATAAAATCGTTCATTCTTCCAATTATATGTTTCTTCTTGATTTAAAGCCAGATGCAGTTGAACAAAATCTAGTCACAATCTTTAAGATACTTTAGAGGATTGTAGTTCATAACGAAAGAGGGTCAAACAATTAACAGGTAAAATCGAAGCACTAAAGCATATCGACTTCATAAAAAGCAGATTTAAAGGAAAGAGCAGAAGCTTTGGCCTATTAATGTTCCTTAATTGATTTCTTGATAGCCCTCGTAGCTCTTAGCTTTCGCAGTTTTGATGACTACACCCCTTAAGTCTATCATTTGAGCGCCTGGTAAGCACAAAGAAAATAGCTGGATGCAGGTCAACGAATGGGGAGATATTGTCAGCTTTTGAGGTGAAATTGTTGGACTCCCTTTTGCTACAAAGACGGCTAAAAATGACGGTCCTATTGTGCGCACGTCGCCTTCATTCTTTTACGGAACGTTCTACCTACTTTATGGTACAGGGGGTGTGCACGTATCAAAAAGGGGGTGCACACTTAGTGGCTCCCTTTTATAAATCATTTACCTACAATCACATGCAAGCAAATCTCAAGATGATCAAACGCAGCTGTTGGCGAAAAAAAATGCACCATTTCAACAAATTCAGAACCAATCATAGACGAATGGACCTCGAGAAAACAAGACGACTATGATGCCGTGGTCGGCGCGGTACTCGGGTCGAAGCCGACGATCTTGCCGCCGATAGAAGGTATTAATGCCTACTAATTATATACTCTGTAACGAATAAGGAGGATTTAGTATACGTTGATTGCTCTTAACTTCAAAATACATTCAGTTTCTTACTCTCTATCAACTACAGCGTACCATAAAAATCCATCCGCTGTTATAAATTGTGGTAGTTGTTTTGCTAGGATATGCCCTCCAACTAGTCCTTGTACAATTCTCCATTCTTCCATCTTCATTACCTCGACGCATAATTCCCATCATCCTGTACGCATATTGCTCTCAATTTTACGATGTAAATGCATCGTTTGAACAAGAAAAGCTTCTGAGTGACTCTTGCGATGTATCAGAAATTCCTTCTGAGATTCGAACACCCACGGGGGGCCCAGATGACTGACTGTCGGAGGGGGTACTCCGTCCATCCAGGTCTTGGTCCGAGCCAGCATCCAGCCGGCTGGACCGGTCACTTCCATCACCTTGGCTGTGACAACTTGGATGATGAAATTAGCTCTGCTAGACCAAACCCCGGGTTCAAGCCTGGTTAGATATTATGCAAGATATATTCAACACCATCAATGTGAAGGCAAAAAGGACCAATTTCAAGACTATCAGCGACAGCTAAGAGATTGCCGAACCTGAACACGACTAAACCTGAGCGTCTCATCGATTTATTGAAATAATGGTGGTGACAAGTCAACAAGGTTGGACTATGTGGAAATAGAATGTAAAAAAGCACATTTATCTGTACAAGGGTCTAATCAATCTCTTGAGGTGCTGTTATAGAAAATGTTTGGCCAAGAAAAAATTACAACTGCTGAAAAGATTCCTCAAACATTAACCGGTTTGGCCTCAAGAGCAACGGGATCGTAACAAATCCTGGTAACGCAGAGAAGGTTGTGAAGCGACTTCGGAATGAGCTAACGGCCGGGTGTGAAATACACCTGGCCGAGGCTGCCTATTGATCGGCTTAAATTGCGGGTCAAGAGTGCGGGCGCCGGAGGACCGCTGCCGGAGGTGTTTGAGGCACTCGCAAGCGTCAGATCAGTACAAGACATGGAATCAGGCTAGATGAAGGTGATCCGGGGGCTCAGATCCAGGTCAACCAGAAGTTGGCCGGCCGGACCAGGTGGAACTGGATGGCCGTCGATGGTGGCTATAGGTGGCCAAGGGGCGGATTGGCTAAGAGATAGACATATGAAGGGCCCCAGGAAAGGCTATGTCCCTGTAGAAGCCAGATGGGACGCCGAAGGTGGATGCGTGGCCACGAAGAAGGAATCAGAGTCGGCGGCCAGGTCTTGTTCAGGTCGAGATGGATGGCTATCCAGGCCAGTCAGGCTATTTGGTGTACGGTACACAAAAACGTCCAGTTTCCGTGCTATTTCAGGTAAGGCACATTACCATCCAGCCAGGTTATTTTGGGTAGGGTACACAAAAGGTTATATTGGATCTAGGGATGCAACTCAGCACACGTTTCGCTTTCAAAGACGCAAATCATCATTGGTTCACAGCAGGGGGCTAACAAGGCCCCCTCTAGCTGCTATTGGTTTACCCGGGAAAGGTTGAAAGGAACCCACCGGAAGTCCCCTACCGGGAGTAGTCGTAAAATCTATACTCAACTCAAGTCGACCGTGTTTTGAACACGGTTTAATTCTAGCTCTATTGGAAAGTGTGGTGAAGTTTTGGCTTTAGATTGTGGAGTATTATTTGGATTCCCTAATTACACATCATATTGGAGTAACCCCTTTATTATCTTTGGTTAAGCTGGCCGATCGATTATTCTCTGCCAGACTTTGCGGTTAACAAATTTAAGTATAGAACGCCAGCCTGCTCTCGGTGAAGGATTTCGCCCAGGAGAACCGCCTAGTCTAAGGCCCGTCCACTATTTTACGACTTTTTAACTTTTCGCCCTGAGATGTCCAACAAGAGAAGCGGTAACCGCCAGTGCTGACGGGTATACAAGGTGAGCTTTACAGAACATAAGAAGGTGAGAAGCGCTTTTTGACGAAAAAAACGGAACAGGATAACATTGTCCTAGAAACCTAAGAATCAAATCCTGGAAATCTAAATGAAGACGGTGAACCGATATCAAGTCGGTTTTATCGAACACGAAAAATGACACTGAAGAGAACAACGTAGAACTAAGGCCCGATAGGACTGATGAGCAAGGAGAAGCAATAGACGTGGCGGCACGGTTACAGACAGAAGCCAAAGTATGTCCATCAGATGATATGACGCCTTCTTCTTTGGCCTCATGACCACTAGGCCCAAGGCCCGGCTTCTCCGTTAGTTGATTTGTCATCGTGATGTCTTGCTGCTGTTTTAAGTTCGGATCCCTGCTCAACCGTCACCTGGTAGAGGGGGCTTTCTAGTAAAATCAGGACTGCTGTAGTAATTGTACATAACGGATCAATAGTCGTAGGCAGGCCTCTTAAAATTTGTTACTAGCTACCTATCCACCTAAGTTGATGAAGAATTCAATTCTGGTAAACCCAAATTAGGTAGTTCTTGCAGCATACAAATTTCAAGCAATGTTGTGACCGCGACGCTCAAGAAGGACGGGCGAGGTGGTTTTCATCTTTTGATCGGCACCCGGTAGAGATGCCCGTGCAAGTTTGCAAGCTGAAAATCGTGTTGATGCTTGTGTTGTCAGTTCTGTTCTCATTACCGGATTCTAACATGTTCAATGCAGCAGCACTTTTGGCCTACCAATGCGTCAGATTGGTGCATCGACCAGCAAGTTTCGTGCTACAATCGGGTTGAAAGATGCATCCGAGCTTGTGGCAGTGATTCATGATGACGGGTACATTGCGGTGGAGGAAGAGAGTAATATGACGGCCATGGCGTGAAGAAGATCAGTGAGCTATAGAGAAAGAAATTGTATCTTAGAAGGATACGGGCGTTTTCTAATGCTACAATAACTTTACCTTGTCGACTATGCAAAGCAGATCCACATACTAAACGTGGCAGGTAAAGCAGCGATCCCACGAGCACATTGTCCCTTATTGGCTTGACAACTTCCACGTTGTGTGCGTTAAATAAAAATAGTCCTTGTCAAAGCGCTCTGTACTTTTTCTCGACACACTACGACAGCAATTTTGACAGGGTGTTGTAGTACCGTGGAAACATTTTGACATGCATTTTACGGTACCGGTAAAGCCAAACAAAATTTATTTAGCACTTTAGGAAAATCTTATCAGATCATTATTTTGCCATGCCTTACGAAACCATTGAATTTCTGCAGACCATTTACCAGAAAGGACCGAGTCGCTTCACTATGCGATCTGTGTTTTAAAACGCTAAGACCTTGTTCCCTATTTTCAGGATTGAATCTCGAAAATGACCTTTGGTGACATCGTCACTATTGAAAATGAATTGGTTAGCAAAACGAATTCCTCTTCGAAGTTGTCTTTTCCATCAATGACCTTTGGCGGCTTATTCGTGCATCCTGCAGGGAACAGTACTAATGTAACTACACAGTACCGCGCGCCCTATCTCACGATGTTTCCGAGGACACAGCTGTGTCCTATAGCTTGACCTCCGCGTCTTCATTATCCTGGAAGAGTACTTCGTACAGTAGTAGTAATAGTATTAAGACATGTTAACGTGGAATATGGCAGTGTGTCACTCCTTGGATCATTTAGTACTTCACTTCGGGTGCAACTGTTGCTATTTCTTCGCTTGACAACAAGCATGATCGAATCGAATGGTCGTAGTACTTCTAGAGATGGAATACGGAGAGATTTTCTCGAGTGGCTAAAGTCAGCCACTCAGCAATAATATGTCAAAACCATTATTGTCTGACTTATCAGCAGCACGTTCGTGTGCTCGTTGTGGTAAGTATTCATTCCAAATTGGTCGGGTCAGACGTTGAGCACACTCAGGGTAGAACTGTGTGTCTTTGATGCAACAGTGTCTGATTGGCTAACGAACGACGCTACAACAACAACGCCTTCTTGGACGTAGAGAGTGACGAAAACAGCACCAAACACTTTCATCGTGAGCTTTATGATTGATCTGCAACTTCAACTTGCGGTCAAGGGCGAATACAGTGCTTAGTCACGGACAATAGCTAGACTGTATTTGTCGTTAAAGGTCCTGTTGGGGACTGCAGCCATCCTGAGAGCCTCGTTTGGCACTTTCTCGGTTTTGAATGAGTCAAAGTTTCAAGTAAAGGTCGCTTGACACGCCAGTATCAGACAACGACGTTTCAGCATGATGCAAAGTTAGAGCAATTGTAACTTTACTTTAGAAGGGCATAGTTTCTGATGTTGCAACCAAACAAACGAGTCGAAAATTCCGACCGCAGCGGTATTTTAGATTCTGTAAAATATCGTCGCTTCGGTGGTCGACCTCCTTTTGCAGAGCCCTCAAGATTTTCATTTTGAGTTGACAGATGACTGCTGTCAGAAAGGAGACAGTGGGCACCTTGTGACAAAGGTCAAGTCTTGCATGATACACACGCGTTCCCTCATTCAGACAGGCGTGCATTTATTTGAAGAGGTTTATTTAAGAGCGGCTTTAACGGTCCTTTCAGCCATCTTCAACTTCCTATCGAATTTTAAAGGCAAGCAACTAAGGCGTTAGATGATGACCGAGCCGAGCGGAAAAGTTCAAAACGTTTCAGCCAATCCTATTTCTTGTCTTTAAAAGCCCAGCCTCTTGCTGCTGCGTCAACAAGACACCATAATTTCCAGGCTATAAGTCCGCCACGTGCGTGGCTGCTTTGTTGTATAGTAAAAAAAATAAAAATCGTGGCGCCATTCGTTTAGGCCAAACCGACTATATGGTGTCCACAATGCTCGAAGGTCAGGCGTAGTGCCTGTCGAAGTTATCACTTGCCTTAACTGCATTGATCTCTTTTTCCCTAATGACGTAAGATCGCGCGAGGAGCGACAGAGCCTTTCATTCGAGGAGGATCCAGCTTCCCTCCACCGTTGCCAAGTGAGGATGCTCACCGACTGCCCGTCTACATACCACAACTCCAGCGCCCAGTCTTGGTCCGACGGTAGTCTCACTCTTCCATTTGCTTTCCCGTCAGTACTTGATACGCCAACCCGGTTAAGTTTATCCCACTCTGCCAACATGGGCGCGCAGCAGCACCACCACCACCACCACCGATTTCACAGTCTACAGCTCACCGCCACCATTTTAACGCACTTGGGGACGCATCTACCAGCAATACCTGGACGACACACTCCCACACCAAAGCGACTACCCAGTATCCGCTCGCTCTTCGCCTTTGACGTTCGACAAGCTGTTGCTTCCGTCCTTCCACCACTGCAATGTGCAATGGGCCTTGTCAACCTTAATTCTCCTTTAACCGGGCACCAGTCTCTCGTCAATAGCCCAAGCAAGCCTCCAGTGGGCTCTCCGACGAGTCCTGGCATGATAACAAGCAAGCCAGTCTCCCAAAGCCGTGCCAGATCTACTCCATTACCTATCAGCTCCAAGACTAGACGTCCACTGTCGCTGCACGACTTGTTGTCTACCGATACATCTTCCACTTCATCGACACAGCGTAACAAGAACGTTCACCATCGACGCCAATGTGGTATTGCGGATTGCCTCAAGTATGCATTAACTGGCGGATTCTGCATCCGCCATGGCGGTGGCAAGCGTTGCAACTTTGACGGGTGTCAGACAGTTGCTCAAAGTGGTGGACGCTGCAAGGCTCATGGTGGTGGCAGTAAGTGTAAAGTGATTGGATGCGGCAGCGTCGCTCGACGGAAAGGATTCTGTATGATGCATGGTGGTCGACAGCAATGCAAAGTCGATAATTGTTTCAAGTGCGCACATGGTGGCGGCTATTGCATCTCACATGGAGGGGGAAAACGTTGTTCTTCTAAGGCATGCAACAAAAGTGCACAGGCGGGCGGATTCTGCTACAGCCACGGTGGAGGGAAGCGCTGTGCAGCACCAGAATGCTTTCAAGCAGCGCGCAAGGGCGGCCTCTGCATTAGACACCGCAAACTTGTGGCACTTCAATAGTGGCACGACCAATCACATGCAAGACCATCAAGACCATCACTCACTAACCAGTACTTTCTCCAGTATTCGCTGACGTATACACGTAAACTTAAAATTTGCCTTAAAAAAATTACGCTAAACAGTTACCAAAAATAGTCCGAGGTTTGATGTTTAGTGACTCCCCTCCCTCTCGTCCCCTTACCGGTACTTTCCCTTTTCGACGTATAGACAGACGTCAGTACGAGCCGCTAGTTAAGAGAAAAGAAGCCAACGCGTGTGTGGCTGTCTCGCTTTCCCTGTGACCGCCGCCACTGCTTCTTCATCTGCTCGCGTCGCTCTCGATCGAGCTAGACTCTGCACCCGTCGCTTGCTCAACTTTCTTCCGTTTGCAAGCGTTCTCAAGATGAACGCCACTTCAGTCGCCTTTACCACTCAACCCGGCCACCAGGCCGGAATGATGCTAGCAGGTCAGCAGACTTGCTGGCATCCTATCGGCGCCTAGGCGTCGAGAAGCCGCCTCTGGACACGCTCTCTGTGAATTCGTTTCCACATTGGGGGACCAAGGATGACGGTCCGTGGGTATTTTCAGAGACAACTTTGAAGGCGGTTTGTGCTTGTCGTGACGCTGGTCCGCACAAGCTTAAAGAGAGGAGAAATCATGGTTTGGAAAGAGAAGAAAAAAAAGAAAAGAATAAATCTGTGCAAGTGCAGGAATTGGTCAAGGAAAACGAACTCAATGAGTTGTTTTCGTGCGTGGAGCAAGAGGATGCAGACAATTTGGATTTTGGTCTGTTGGTAGAAGTCGAGGATGATTGCAATCTTGAGAATATCAGTCAGATGTTAACGAGGGTGGAAGAATGCAAGATGAGCATTGCTGAACGAATGGCGACGTCGTCACCTGTTGACGTGGTAGACATAAATAATCACTTAGAAGTTGAAACCGATGAAAAAGTGCAGAAGTCTATTGCGTTACTTGATGACGCCGCATTTAGCCAAGAGCAGGGAGAAGCGGATGCCGATACTTTGGTAACACTGTCGGCTACACTAGCCGAAGAAGACCCGACAGAGCTGGCGGCTCCCTTTTCGATCACAGATTGGATTGACGAGGAGAAACCCATTGAATCAGCGGCTGATGTGCTTCCTTCGCTGGAAATGCGTTATGATGCTGGCCACGGAGAACTAGCGGACAAAGCGTCGACAGATGACTGGATTGATGCGCTTGAGATGGACTTTGTGTCGTCGCTTTTTACAGATATGGAGCAGGTAGAGCAGACTACAAAGGCTCAGGCGGTGTCGCCACCGTCGGGCAAAGTTGACTCACGGGTTTTCGTTCCAACGTTCTCGGTGCGAATTGAGGGAGGCGATCGATCAGGTGGACATCGTCCACTAATTGGGCCGAACAGCAATCTGCTTGTCGGTCCTCCCACCGTCTCGGTAGCTGGCCGTATGACCCCATCTCGTGAGGAGCGAGTTGGTCGTTGGAAGTCGAAGCGGAAGGCGCAGTCACTTATTCCCAAGCCACCCGACCCTTCGATTTCCGACTCTCGACGTGCCAGTGCTGCCAAACGCCAGCGTGTCAAGGGCCGCTTTATTCGCGACACCCATACGTTCGTCTCTGTGACTGCACTTCAGAAGTAATCCAACATGACTTTTTTAACAATCCTTAAACTTTATAAGCTTAATTTTTTTTCGACCGTTTTTGAACCAATTCCACTGAAATATTCTAATTTAATTTAATAGATTATTACGATATATTAATTGTTCAACGGACTTCCGTCCCGAAATTCAACTAACTGGTCCGTCCGTTCTCGAAGTTCTTGTCAATGTGGAAATATATGACATCGGCACTGGGTATTGTAAGCCGCAGTGAGGCTCCTTCAGACGTACAGGTTTCACTTGAAGCTCCTATTAGTAATCAAGAATCGGAGCGCTCGTTCTTTCGCCTTTGCAGTCGCGGTTGGCTGGACAGGTACATTATGCAAACCAACAAGTATTATTTCAGTAACTGGAGGTATTTACGCAATCATTTGGTCTGGTTAGAGAAAATGAGTTGTATCTTTCAGTGCCCAAGTGCGTTCCAGGACGTTGCAACGTATTTTTTTTCCCTGGGGATGTTCAAGACTTCAATGGGGCTATGTACGTAGCAGTTGATGGGCAATTCTAACGTGACATTGTTTGTACTAATTGCTGCTATTTTGAAAGGATGATTGGACCTTTTGCCGACTATTGCAACTATTCATACGAAGCTGTGGCGGAACTACTCTGCCAAAAGTTTGGAGATACGTGCAATGTGTGGATAGTGAGACCCAGTCGCTTTAAGCATGGAGCTTATAGCAGCTATGAAAATTTTGTTGCGACCAATGAATATGGTGCTGCTATTACGTGTAAGTTCAATCTTGCGTTGATGTGTAGACTGTGGTGGGCAAGAAGATAACCATTGTTTCAAGATGACCCGACAGGTTGCGCAACAAAGCACTTGGCGTGTTTAATGCAAAATACGCAAGCAGCTTTAAGACAGCAAGGAGGTTCGTGAACTAGTTCCTTTCGATCTCTTTTATTCGAGGGTCTTATGTTTCGTGTTGAGTGTAGTGACTGTGTCAACGGCGCTTCCAATGCATTTGTTAGGATTTAGCAAAGGTGGCACGGTTCTGAATCAACTTGTGACGGAACTCGTGCGATACTCATTCAACAAGAAACGCTCGAACAGTGGTCAGATTCGACAAGGATCTGTCTTTGCAAGTACGCGACAATTTTTTTCCGCGGTACGTGGCTGGCAAACCTTTATGAATCTTATCTCGCAAGCCGTCTTACACTATACTTTGCATATGATTGGGCAGATCAATTCAATTCACTGGTTAGACTCAGGAAATGGTTCATTAGAAGGCTCAATGCCGAAGGATGAGCTCGCCCTGTCCGTACTCTCCCGATACGAGTATGCTCCTCGCTTTCTGTAGCGATACCTACATGTTTGCTGATGTTAACTGTATTTGATTGTCGATTAGACAGCTTAGGTTATATGTCCATGTGACACCATATCAATACGAGGCAAGGACGCGGCCGTGGGTAAAAACCGAAGTGAACAATTTCGTGAACAAAATGAGCCTTTATGGCGCTGATATTCAACTCATTATGTACGTGTACTATGAGTCGAGCTGGGATATATTACTAGTTATTGAAAACTCACTGACATATCTTGTCGCCTATGCCAGCTATTACGAAGGCGATGATAGTTCCTTAGCCTCTCATTTTCATCTTCTCGAGGATTTCGAGGCTACTCGATCATTCAAAGCTAAAGGAGAAAGAATCTTTACCTCGCCTGAGCATGCTGTACATCCTGTTCGGATTCGGACGTGTAAATAAGTTAGCGATGTACTTCGTATTTTTTAACGGGCGATATGAACAAAATTGGCCTCGTACATGTATTGTACTGTAACAGTACTTCACTCTTCTACATGTAAAATGTGATTTGGCTAAAATTAAAGGGTGGTCAAAAATAAACCCAAATTGTGAAAAGTTCTAAGGGCACCTTTTAAAGTGGAATAACAACGCAGAAAAGAGCATTATCATACATTACTCGGGACTAGCTAAACCGCAAACTTACTAGCCTTAAGACGAGCTTCAAGTACCAATAGGCTAGCAGCCCCCAAATTCATTCCCTTAAATACGGCATATCTTCAAGGATTCCCATATTCTAAAATATCAACTGCCGACCACAGCCTCAACATTGGTTATAACAATCGATGTCTTTTCGTCGGGGCTCCAGGCTCTGTTGTATCTATAATATTGAGTTTCAGCGACACTATACCGAGGATCTTATAGTGGCGCTTTACCACGAATCACAATAGAAAGTGTGCTGCAACATCTTGGTGCAACATCTTCTGCATCATCCAACGCGCAACATCATCAGCAACATGGAATTTAACTTGTTGTAAAACGTAGTCTATTTAGTAAATTTTAACTATTAGCTACAATAAATTCCCTTAGTACTCGATGTAAACCTTCCCCTGATCTATACTCTTCCCGTCGTAACGAGATTAAAAATTCTTGACGATCAATAGGTCGGTCTCGCATCTCACCCTGGATGCTATCGAGACATATCTGCAGCCGGATTCCCCGTATCCTTGAACCGGAACATCGCTTCTCGAACTCAATTACCGCGTTAAGTTGTTCCAATGTCTTTTTCCAGAGAAACCCTAAGTGTTCCCTTGCATTTCTTCGTATTCCTTGGAAAATATGTTCATTACGCAACTGCCATAACCACGTCGCTCCTATCGAGCAGAACGCCCACCACAATCTGTTCATCTCCTTACTGCATGTCGTAGCTTGATGTCCACATCGTGTTTGCAACCTTTGCATAATAACTGGTGGAATTGGTGGTGCCTGCCGAGTTACAAAATGCCATTTGTATGCATCTAGCTCCTCCGCATTGGCCCACCAGCCGTTCCATAAGCTTAACACACGTGCCCATAGTTTCTGTGCACGCGTACACCCCCACACTATATGTGTGACCCCTTTCCCGGGTGCTAAACAATGATCATCCATTGTGCACCCGCCTTGTGATGCATATCCATCGTAAAAGCAATTGAGCTGGAACGTAGCCATTCGATACAAACACCAGCGCTGATAATCGGAAAGCAAGTGGTCATGCTTCCACACATCCTTGATCGTCTGGTCTTGAACAAAACCATTCCACGTATCTCGCTCCCTTTTGCATTGCCATCTCTTGTCCATTGTGTGAAGTGACCTTGCAATTATCTTGTAATAAAGTCCACGGAAAGTCCTCCGAAGCCATTTTTTTGTTGATGTAGGCCGAACCTCTTCACTCGTCTCCCACGCGATTCCGTGAATGGCCGGATGTGCTTCAAAAACCAAGCCTTGTGGCCGTTCTGCTTCTTCTTCACCCCTTGACTTCTGGTCTGCTGTGACCAACTGGATACAGTCCCAGTATAGTCCATCCTGTCTTTGGCGTAACACACATCGAGTACCTAACATGGAATTTAAACTTACGCTGTGGTCTCGTACTTAGTCTTAGTCATACACGTATTATAAGTGAAACTCACTGTGGTTGGTTCGTAGCTGGGCTTGCGTTCGTATTCATCCGCGTGGGACTGCACGTGCGGGTACTAGTGTGTAGATGATCATTTGCACACAAAGCTAAAACACACGCAACAAGTTCTTGTCATGATAGAGGTGCACGACCGCGAGCTAGAAAAGCTGAGTATACAGCCTTCGGTCGCAAGCAGATGCAAGTTTTCGTGCAGGTGCTGTATTCATACTTCTTAAAGGGATTTATATTCGTTTATGACGCTTTAATTGATGACAGAATAATCGCAAGAACGTTACATGACGGCAGCCAAGATGATTCAGGTGTGATCGGTACAAACAATACATGTGATGTAGCAAGCTGACAAAACTACATTTATTATGAAGAGAGTGGCATGAATTCATTGAGCTTATCGCCGGATGGGAGCCTGAGCGCCAGCTACATGCTGACAAAGTAGTGAAGTCGTAGTCAAAAATGTAGTGAGCGATTTAGTCTTCCTTACTGAAGCAACTTTCCTTCTAGAATAACTCACCTTATTTATAGGCAGAAAACAGAAAGAAGCAGCACCTGTTGATGGCAAGAACTCTGGTAAAAGCGACACGATTGATTTAAAAGATAATGAGCAGAAAATGACATACGAGCATCCATCAGCTTCAACTGCAGCGGGGATACCTCCACCCAGGTCAAAGATCTGCACGTTACCTTTTTGTCGACCCGTAAGCTATAGCGGTGGCCGTATGTTCGTTGATGATATGAATTTGCGAGCAATGAGACTTGGTGTGGAACACCGGAACGTTGACACAGTGTCCACCTGGTATGTTGTTTACGCTCTAAATTTTATTTTACAGTAAAATATCTCCATCTCCGAAGATATAGTTGGGTCTCTATTTTGTGTGGCCCACATCGATATTTATGGTGACTGTGTGTTGCGTAATCGAGTTTAATGCTGTGTGTATGTAGCCTGATGGGCGATGTTGCGAGAGATGGTGCGCTAAGCCTATCTCCCTGAATGTTGCAGTAAGGGGCACCGATTTAGACACACTTTGCTATATGAAGCATCCGTCGGTCACAAAACGTTTCAGTTGTTTCCGTAATTAGCATTCGACGGAGTGATATGATAGGCAGTTCAATTTGGACGCTTACAAATTTTGAAGTACATGTAGTCAGTGTAACGGGACAACACGAGCACGACAAAGATTTCTGCACTAGAAAATACGTTGCTGGGGTGGGCATAACAATACTCGAATGTGTTAAAATCTAGTTGGCAATTATCGAGTGGGCGGCTGTGGATTACACGAAATTAACATAGTAACTGTCCAGGCGAAGTCGCGGGATTTTTTGCGTATGACATTTTCAAAAAGCCAGAAACTTGGCAACAAGTTGTTTTGAAGATCCGAAACCCAATTCTGTTGCATAAAATGAAAAAAAAACTCCAAATGGCCGCAGCCACTGCGCAATTGAACATACTGTCATTCCTGTTTCATGAAGCAAATGTACAATTTCCATACATCCGTTTTGACAGACAGTGTTGCTGGAATCCATTGACAGCCCAAACGACGAACGGTTTCAATGCGTATCGCTACTTTACAGAATGCTGATCGGCTGTTTAGCTAAATCTTCTAGCCCGAACTTCCACAAATACATGTATACTTAGCATAGGGTACCTAGATAGCAATATTCGCAACGCTATCGATGCAAAGGTTTCTAGTAATGAACATACACAGCATTCAGAGCTACCAAAACTTGTGTCTTACCTAGTATTACTACCATTTGCGTAACTTTCTCCTTTCCCGGCTTCCACCCATCTCTGATTGGATGAATTGGCCAGCAAAAATCTTTTCATGCTGACAAAATAGAGTGCGGACTCCACAGTGATTTTATTTTTTCGGTACAAACCATTTGGTGATTTTATTGTTAACGAAAAATCACCTGAATGTTAAGAGGTAGAAGTAAACCCTGAAATTGTGATTATTTGAGTGGTGTTTTTTTGTGAAGTACGGTATATATGTAGCAAAAAGATGCAAGAGCTTATTACTTCCTCATGATTGCAAGAAACGAACTGATAAAAACAGCGAATAAGATCAATATGATTGGATAAAAATGAAAGCGTTTTCTTCCGTCTTTGATTGGTGCTCTCAGACCGAAAGCGGCGGGACGGATACAGTGCCTTAGAGAAGACAAGGACAACCATGCTTTTCTGCTGCTCGGCGATGAAGTTCCTCCCAAGCCTAGATGTAAGTGTAAGCGCTTCATTCCCAAGACCATGTTTCTGGCGGCGGTGGCGTGACCTCGGTAAGACCTCTCACATTTTATATTGGTAAAACACCGGTCTTTTCTGTCTGCTTAGATACGATCTACGATGTTATCGGGAAGATCGACATTTATGCGTAGCCTCTGGTGGAGCCATACGTCGCACAGCGCATCAGCGTCTATCGAATGACAGGCAGGTGAGTGCACGCAATGTGGGTACCGTTGACAGCGATCTCTGCAGGAGCTACTGTTCAAAGGTGTTGCCTTCCATCTCGTCGAGTTAGAGATATATGTCAGCGTAGTTGATGCCAGCAAGTTCGTCCAACCTTGTATACCAGTCAAGTCTATAGTAGTATACTAACACTGAATTTGCTGTAATTAGTCGTTGAGGTGATAGCGTAGTCCGAAGCAAACGAAAACAGTGACGTTAGTAATATAAAGTATATTAGAAAGTGTTTACCTTCCTAAGCAATGTAAACATGCATGAGAAGTGTTGTCAGTGGTTTCAACTAACATCGGACCGTACCATAACTTCTCTGCAACCATGTCGAAATAGTCCAACATAGAAAATTAATAAAAATAGGGCAGTACTGAAAACCGAGTCCGTTCCGGACTGGCACTACCGAAAAAGAGCCCGTTGCGGATCAACCTAAATTTACTTTCACCAACTTGGAAATTACCGAAATAACTTAGTATTTCCTCAAAGTCAAATTTCACAGTAATATTCCAACACTCCTTCTTGAAAGGAATTTTGCGATTATTCACTCCAGACCGAAAGCCGCTTGCAATTCGTTTAGTCTTGGGTATGCCAATGCTTTAGTTAGCATGTCTGCTAGCATATCTTCAGTTGATATGTAGCTAGTGTTTATTTCTCCATTCTTGATTTTTGAGATAATAAACGTGAGTCGAATATCTACGTGTTTCAATTTTGAACTTCCTTCATTTCTTTGCAATGTCTTGATAGCCGCCTGGTTATCCATCAACAAGCATATAGGACGCTCAACCGATAGCCCTATTTCTTGTAGCAGTTCACGAAAACCGATCATTTCCATTAGAACTTTCGAACCTGCATATAATTCAGGATCAATTGTAGACAGCGAAACACTGTAGTGTAGTCGCTCTCAGAAATTCCTTCTGAGATGCGAGCACATTTTTCGATAAATGGCCAAATACCGATTTTACCGTTAAAATCCTTTTTCGATTATGGTCGTATCTAAACAACATTTAAAAGGTTATAAAACTAAACAATAAATTATAAATCACGAATTTTACCTTGGCCTTGCTACCGCAGCAAGGAACATGAATTTTGGGATGTGACGTTTGCTTGAGCGAGCTCTACGTATAGAAGATTCGTCCTTTAGAAGTAGTTGAGACCACTTGTCAACGTCTTCGTTAAACCATTTCTCGTCTGCGTGGACGACATTGTACCCACGATCTAACTTGAAGGTTTCTTCATCCAAGTGAGCTAGCACAAACTGGATCCTCTTAAGCTTGTTCGCCTCCATCAGGAACGGTTTAATCCTAGTGGTTGTGTGGCGTAGGACACCAGAATCGATAAGACTCGTCACCAGTCTCGTATTTGTCGAACGGTCTTCCATGGGAATTGCACGTATCTTGGAGATGAGATATCCGCGGTCCCGAGGCTTCCGACTTACAATACCCTTCAGATGCACAGTCGCCACCCACAACACCCGCTAACTGTGATACAATAAACCTCTTCCAAATGCGGCCGACAGTGGCTTCGCTACGCTTTAGTCCTCGAGCGACGGCTGCTTTTGCCCCACGCGGCAAAACACCAACAACCGAACGAGCTAGTAGCTCCTGTATGATGGCATGTCTTTTCGCAGCAGTCAGGTTTGGTATCGAACGAATATTGTCATCTAACGACGACATCTACGGTCGTGGCGGGGAAATTCGGAACTGAGGAGAGGTAGCTGCTCCACTCTCATGGCCATAATTTAGTTGGTTCTCGGTCAATTTTGAAACGGTTGGTACCAGCTGAAAGCTAATAAAATCGGTTTTTATTATATCTAATCAGATTCAATCAATTGTTTGTATTGGTTGAGGTAGATCATTTACAGTGTGAAGCTTTCAATTATTTGACACCGGAGGAAGTACATCATTGATTAGTCCATCTTTTACTGCATGCCTTGATGGACCAAACTTCAACAGGATTTAGCCAAAACGTGAGTTGGTTACCTCGAATTGATACGTTGACCCCTATTTCCAAGAGAAAGGATGCAGATGTGTGGAAAATGTCAAGAATAATGTCACTTTTTCATAACGTATTTCGACGCAAGGTTTGCAGTTTGTTCATTGTTAACTGCACTACTATACGTAGCTGCATATAAATAGAAAGCACGAGTAAAAATGTTTATGCTCATGCTTTACTTGCAAAATTATGAAGCGAGCTTGCTTGTCGCTGGACTGCCAGCGACGT
Source organism: Sclerospora graminicola (assembly GCA_001887855.2). NCBI lineage: Eukaryota > Oomycota > Peronosporomycetes > Peronosporales > Peronosporaceae > Sclerospora > Sclerospora graminicola. The sequence continues at coordinate 34,113 of MIQA02024133.1, forward strand.
AAAGCTTTGCAGTCAAATCCAAACCAAAACAAGTTTACTTTGCGTAATATATCGCTGTTTTTATCTAAATTAGAGCAAGTAACTAACTTGAGCGAGACAGGAAGAATGGCTCGGATCGATTGGTCGACGCAGTACTTGTTCCGTCTTGTTTTGAGCAGTGCCGAGTCGAAGCGAGTTAGTTTTAAATATATGAATTGCTAGTAAATCTAAAAGAGAATCACTATTGATCCGAGCGTAGGCGCAAGAAGACATCGCCCAATGCCGCTTGAGGAATCTGTCGCCCTGTCCAGATCAGCAAGAGACGGCGGAGTTTTCCGGTATCGTGCCAGCAAACGGGCAAAATTTGAGAACACTCAGGTCCGGCTCGCCATATGAAGATTGCTGAAGAAATGTCAAACACGATTAAACGAAAGCCCCGACACTGTAGGCAGGCAAATCGGGAGAAACGGGAGGAGCAAAGACGCAAACCAACGCCTATAATACAGCGTAACGTACTGCCAAAAATAAGTACTTTACATTGCGCAATATTTGAATTTGTAGCAAGGAGCTTGAGTTCTTTAAATGGGAGACATTATCCCCACCGGAGTTTTTATTATCTCCACCGTAGTTATTTCATTTCTGTTTTCTGTAATTGCGCAAAAGCGAGGCTCTTTATCAGTAGCATTCAAATGCTGAATGATAAACAAATGACTGCACGCGGATCTTTACGTATTACGACTGCAACGATAATGCGCGCTTAACCTTCTTGTTGCTGTAACGTCGTCTTTTCTTTCCTGCTTCCAGAGGTTAAATTGTTGTTGGCTCTCCTCTATTAATGGTAGAGTCGCCTCTGCTCCTCCAGACATAGACATGTAACTGCTGTTGCCAAATAAGAAGCCGCGTGTCAACGGGAATAAAAAACTTTACCATCGTGAAGCTTTTAAAGAAGAATGTATCTACCATCTTCTCATCAGTAGGTAACGACGAATTCTCAAAAGGTGGGAAAATAAGCCGTTAAACAAAGACAAAAATTTGACAAGCATGGGATATATGTATCATATATGTAGCAGCTTCACTAGTACTTGGAGAAGAGTCTATCAATGCAGGGGGTCTAAAAAGCGGCCTTGTGTTGTGCATCACCGTATAGAAGCTGATAGAATGATTCACAGTGCAGGGACAAATATTAAATTGTGGTCCACACTATTTGTAATATTTCAAGAGATATATTATGCCGACCTCCGGTGGGGATAATTAAAATCCGGTGGGGATAATGTCTCTCTTTTAAATACCGGGATACAAAATAGTAGCATAATTGGGATACTAAAAAATGTTACTTTTTCAAACATAAAAAATAACAAAAAAAATGTTGCTCTCCAAAGGAAAATAAAAAAATGTATTTTGTGGTAAACAGTGAGAAGTTGCGAATTTAAGAGCTGAACGGAAATTATAATAATAATAATAATAATAAGGTAGTCTATTTAGTCTTAACTATTAGCTAATATGAACTGTTGCACTCTAATTTTTAGCCTCGGCTCAGAGTGACCATTCGTGGGGTCGGGTGGGGAACTTCGATGTCTCATCTCCGCTTGGGACGGTGGCGCTGGATGAATGTTGTAAAAGCACTGTAGACATAGGAGAAACCGTAATCCATCCTCTCGATAACTTGGAATTTTGCTCTCGTACTCCGCGACAGCAAATAACTGACTCTTACAATGCGACCATATTGTGTCGACATAATCCCATTGCGTGTAGGAGCGGCCTTCAAATATCGTCCGATTCCGTAATTGCCACATCCACCCGTAGGCTATACTGCATATCCCCCACCAGACTCGTTAAAACAGGCCTTGGTATGACAGAAGTTCCATCCCACACATTTTCATCATCGCCTTGTCTAAAAATGTAGTGTCTGCTGGTGCCTTGCGTTGTACGATTTCTTCTTAATACTGTGATACAACGTCTCCCGTATATATCGAGCCAGTCCACTGTTCGATTAAACGCCTCCAGAATAACTTGGCTCTAGTACAACTTCACATGATATGTTTCGCGTCCGTGTGGTGACTATTGCACGCTGGGTCCAGTATGCACGAGTCTATACCTGTAGGTTTAACAAAGAAGGTGTTTAGTTGCATCGTAGTTAGCCGATATATCACCCACACTTGATAATCGGATAAGATGTGGTTATTCTTCCAAATCTGCTTCGGAGATTGATCCTGGAGAGTTTTCCACCAACCATCCCGACTCTGTTTACGGTCCCATTTGTCCAAAACCGGTAGAAGGTCGTTGGCCATCGCTTGGTAGTACATCCGCTTGCTTTGCTTTCATAGGTACGCTGGAATTCTCCAAATTGATCGAATATCTCCATCTAGCAAGCATGGGAAGTCATGTAAGTCTGGATGCGGCTGACACACTACAAATTTTTTGTTTTCCTTTATCCACTTTTCCACAGCCGGGTCTGTAGAAGATTGCACTATCCAGAAAATTCCGTTCTCTTGCTGTTGCAGGTGCGTGGTGTATGTTGTCCCTTTTTGTATACCTTCCACCCTACCGGAATCTCGTTTTCTCCAGTGAATGGTAGACAAAAGTGTGGGACAATGAAACAAAGTTATTGGAGGAGCCTGTCCGATGTATTGGCCTACCTCCACCCGGGGGGAAGCTAATATTATGGCACACATCCATCTCTTAATCTTGGCACTTGTATGCGAAGTTTGACCTGTTTGTGGTACCTGCCACGAGTACACACTGTTAGAAATTCGTTTAAGTCGTAAGGTAGCAATGGGTACTTCCGGAATCTTATAGAATTTCCGACGAGACAGCGTTCGCATGCGGTCATCCTGAATCCATGCATTGTCTGCCCACGGGAAAGCGCCCCAGAAATCCTTCAAATGGGATGTTAAAATTCCGTGATGAGGGATTTTCGAAACATCCACTTCGATTGAAAGAATTTGTCCAGGTTCCATACCGCGTGACGGACTTACTCCTATTGGAGTTGCATTTCTCATAAGCTGGGGTAAATGATGTATCGTATAAACATCCAGCCTGCTAACTTGATCCGGAGTAGGTCCAATTGATTGACCTAGCTCTACTTGAAGAGTTTTCTGTTTAGCATTTGTTGCGTAGTAACCCTTCAGGTTCTCACGTTTTCCGGCCCGGGGTGAGATCTTACCGAGTGGTCCTCGTAGGAGCAGTCCTTTCCAATTAAGCCAAGCGTCTTTATAGATATCTGGTCTGGCGAGTAGCCACCTGAGCGCATCCTTCATTCTTTGAACTCGTATTGCTATTGGCAAGGCGATCAACCCCATGCCCCCTGCTTGTTTAGGCGTGTACAGTAGGGTTGGAGAAATCTTGTGCCTTACCCGACCTTCGTCGTTCGTCAGTTTTGTCCAAATAAAACTCTTTTGAATTTGGATTAGTTTCCTCATAACGTCTGGATGCGGGTCAAACACTTTTGCTGTAAATAGTATTGCAGGCACAACAATAGAGTTAAACAAAGTTACTCTTTCCACCATCGAGATATCACATTTGGCCGCTGTCGCCATTCTCCTTTATACTCCTTATTCGTAATGCCCAGTTCTTCTCTCCCATGTTTGCGTGTCCGACTTCGTAGCCTAGGTACCGGACTGTCTCACCCGGTGCCACTATGGGAATTCCATGCCAATCCCGTAAATCCACTGTTGGATCCAAAAATAAGAATTTACTTTTTGCTGTCTGGATTTTCAACCCTGACAACTGACCAAAGTGGTGAACGAGTTCCAATGCTGGCTGAATTTGACACGCCTTTCGTAAAAAGATAGTCGAATCATCAACAAACGCTGAGAATGTATGTGATTCTCCCCCTTCTTGCGTCGTCGGCTTGATGCCTTGGATTTCAGTCGATTGTAGGATTGCTAACGCCAGGGGTTCTACCGGAATAATGAAAAGTAGTGGTGTCAGTGGACACCCTTGGCGGATCCCAGATGTGACGTCCATCGGGGCAGATTTGTTCTTGTTCACTAGAAATTCTGCAGAGGTTCCACTATGTAAATTAACCATTAATTGAACAAATTCACTAGAAAATCCAAAAAGCGTGAGGGTCGTGAACAAATAATCCCGATCCAATGCGTCATATGCTTTGGCAAAATCAAGGAATAAAATGCCTGCTCCGTCTTCCGTTGAATCAGAGTGTGTTCCAGCTGTGTTCGCTATGGTTGCCATCATAATAGTTACTGCTTTATCCATCTTGCGACCAAGCACAAAACCTTGTTGTGTCCCGCCTATCACGGATCCCAAAAATGTTTGTAGTCTGGTTGCTAAAACTTTTGCGAAAATTTTATAACTGGTTTGTAGTAATGAAATAGGACGGTAATCCAATGCATCTGACGAATCACCTTTTTTTCGCAGCGGAATGACAATAGCCTTGAGAAAGGACGGTGGTGGTGTCGCTCCTTGTAGTATTCTGTTGTATAATTATGTTAGAGGCTCCACTAAAATGTCCTGGAAGTCCTTATAAAAGTCGTTGCTTATTCCGTCTGGGCCTGCTGCTTTGCGCCTTTCTAAACTTTTAATCGCTCGAAGCACCTCCTCGTCATCCATTGGTGCCATTAGGATTAAATTATTGTGTGCAGCTACCTTTCGATCTGGGGGAATTTTCACGAATTGTTCTAATTGTTGTAATCGTAAAGGTAGTGAGATCGCTGAGTGACGTTTTCCCATAATCAAGCTCCACGTCCGGGCGAATCTATCAGGTATTCCAATCTGAGAATCAAATTTGAGACCGTGACCAGAAGTGATTTGTGTAACTGTTTGGTCCCGTTCCCAGATCGCCGTTCTCCGAAAAAGCCATCGGATATCCTGGATGGACCTGTGTAAGCCCTGGCCCCGATTTAACAAGTTGGCTTTAATGTTGTATGATTGAATCGCAAGCATTCGCTGTTTTCGTGTGGATGCGTTTTCCGTTATATGTCTCTTTAATGTGCGCGCTCGCCACTTTCGTCTGTGAGTAGCTTTGCGTGCGGTTTGGTATAATAAATCTTGGCAGTGCGTTATCCAAGCGTCCCATGTTAATCGCTGTTGTTTAAATTTTCTAGTAAACCATTAATACCGGTTTCTAGGGTATGTGCAATTTCTGGTACCTTGTACCCATTAAATGGGTACCTCGGCATGCGATGTCTTTTAGGGGTTTTGCGTGATGAGATCTCTGGATCTCTTAGGGTAACTGATATTTGCTCGTGATCAGAATAATGGGGAGTGTTTCCCACCGTAAAGTCACTAAACCATGAGGTGAGGGAAAATGATATGTAGATTCGATCTATTCGACTTGCCTGACCTCCTCTCCAGTAGGTAAAATGGTCTAGCGCATTTAGATGTTCATCATTCAGGACTGAGACCCCAAATGTTCCGACATCATGTAAGTTATAACGCGAAACTAGTGTCGATAAATTCGGACTCTCAGATTTATCCATTCTTTCCCCTCCTAATCTATCCAAAACAGGAGATTCAACGCAATTAAAGTCTCCTGCGAGGATAATTTGTAATGCCACGTCACGTAAAAGGTTGGATATATCAATGAAAAAAATTTCCCGTAGCGCCGTATCCCCAGAGTGAGCGTATATGTTTAGAATTAAGAAATCTTTCCATTGAATCGCAATGAATCGAGACGTCCATTTCTCCTTATGCCAAGGAGTCACTTCAGCCGCAATGACGGGATTAACTAGTATTGCCACTCCTTCTTTTTTCTGAGATCCGATACTCCAATATGCACATGGTTCACTCAAAAGGGAATGTCCCCATAAATATTTCCATTTATTTGTCAATTCCTGTGCCTTCTCAGTGTCCGAAATGTGAGTTTCCTGCAAGAGAATATACTGGGGTGTCCTGGACTGAGCATTTTTCCTCCAGGCCTGTAACCAGTTGGTAATGTCCTCTTTTTTGAAACCCCTAACATTTTGCGAAATTAGTTGGAACCCTGCTTTAACAGGAGATACCTTGTGGGTCCCCGTGTCCGGTACGTATTCCATTTCTTTTAATGTGTGAAGTGTCGTATATAAATCTTGTTTCGTGAGGTCAAAATACGCGTGTGTGATGTCTGACATCGATGATAGGGAAATCGTGGACTTGTCCACCGATGCCATTATATCTGTAAACGCTTGGTGTGTTGTTGACGTAGGTTTTGCCTTTCTTTTAGGTGGGAATGACCGTGCGTAGCCCTTAGTAACAAAGGGGGTCCATGTCGGATCTGGACCCATTCCTAGTGGTTACGGTGTTGTTGGGAGGTATGGCTACATATGTATCCGTGATAAATTCAGCTAGTGACCCCCAGGGCCCCTGCGTGACCATTTAAAACGTTCTGTACTTTCCCGGAGTAACTCGAATTGGTTTTACTCACTTGTAGATGTCTGGAAAGTAACGTAATAATGGTGTCCACAGGGTGATAATTTGCCCCTAGTATTGCTGCCAGTTGTTCGGTATGAATATGTGCACATAGGGCATGGATTGCTAATTTTGCAGCTAAAGCCGGAGCACATAGGCGTGTTAGCTGATTTCCCCCGTATTTTACCTGTTTGAGAGCTATCCATTCTTGTGTACTGTTCATTATTAGTATCCTGTGGGATGGGTGACGAAGCGATTCCAATCTGTCTTCCCAATCTTTAAACCAAGGAGACTCTAGCCCCGTGATTAACCCTTGTTGTCCTTGGTGAATCATATCATACCAGCATTGATTCGCCAGGGTTGC